>JARJPP010000335.1:0-17241 GCA_030782485.1 Beauveria brongniartii
ATATATAACTATAAAAGAGTAAGAATATAGTAAAGAACTATTAGAGGAGGACTTCTCTCCTTTAGTAATTAATAAAGTTATTAATTAGAAACTACTATTATTCTTTTACTATATTATAGTGATTATTTTACTATTTATCCTTCCACCTTCTTCGTACTAGCCGCATTCGTATCTTCTCCAACAAAAGTCAAGTAATCCCCCAGCCAAAACGCCCTGTTTTGTCATCACTCCTCACAAGGAGAGGAAAGGATCCCAAAAACACAAAAGCTCAACATAAATAGTCTTGCCAAAACGCCAAAAGATCAAAAAGTAATGATATCCCTCATATAACTCGTCGTACATTTATAATCGCATCGTGGAATCTTCAACAGCTTCAAATTCAGTCGGTTTAGCCCAAGGCTTCAGCAACAGCTGCCTGCAACCCTTCTAGCAGGGCAGCCTCGGCGGCATTCTCTGCCTCCTGCTGGGCTTCTTTCGACAGAGGCTCCTCTGGCTGTGGTGGCTCCACGGGTGCCGAAACGGGCGTGTCTTGTGCAATTTGTGGTGTTTGCTGCTGCACCGGGGTGTGAGGATTTGAGTTGTGTAGCGGCGCCGGGGAAGCCGTTGCGCTTGGTGTGTGAGTCGCGGAATGTTGCGCGGATGTAGTCGTCGGTAGGGCGATTGGGTGAGGAGGTGGCACGGCAGGCTGGTGTGGTAGGTGCTGAACCATCGGCTTCGGCTGTTGCGGCTGCTGCTGCTGCTGCTGCTGTTGCTGGGGTTGTTGTTGCGGTTGCGGCACCTGATGCGGAGCGATGGGGTGAGGGCGCTGCTGAGCAGGCTGCTGCGGAAGGTGATGGTGAGCCTGCTGCGGTTGAGGTCGGGGAACATGGGGAGGGAGCTGCGCCTGGCCTTGCGGTCGTGGAGGGCTTTGCTGGGACATGGACTGCAGAGTTTGTTGCGTTGCGGGGTGAAGGTTTTGCCGCGCTTGTGCTATAGTTGCGGCGACAGTTCTCGGAATAGTTGAGAGACCCGGGGTCCCTCGGCCTTGAGCAGCTTGAGCGGCGCTGGCTGCTTGTGCAGGCGTGACAACGCCGGAACCAACACCAGCCGCTCCGGGACGCCCTTGAGGGAGATGCTGCAACCCGCCTGCGAGCGCCATGATTCCTTGGAGTTTGGCCTGATCTTCTTCCGAGTTCATTCTTGCCCGCTCCTCGGCCTCCTTTCGGGCAGCCTGGGTAGGTGCTCGAGTTTTGAGTTCACCCGTGACAGCCTGCAGGTAATATGGCATCTCCGAGTTTGTCTTTAGAAAAAAGAGCTTCAAGTTACGCGCCTTGTCCTTGAGCTGCACTTGCGTCCGATCCTTCAGTATATCCGAGATTGTGCCACTCTGTCCAAACAGAGTGAGTATCTGGCTCCAGTGGGGTCCCTTTACCATGTCAAGGCCAGCCATAAGCGCCTTTTCTTCTTCCTGCGTCCAAGGTCGACGAGTGGAATGAAGACCCTCTCGTCTCGTATGCGCAGATGACTTTGAAAGTGCAGCTTGGCGGGCTTTATCATATAGCATGGCGCTCGGGCACGTCTGATTTGGAGGCAAATTCTCACCGGATACAGGCTGTGGAGGTGGCGGTTCCTGCACCATCGGCTGAGAATAATTATAATAATGCTGCCCGTGTTGCTGATTCAGGTGACTAAGAAAAGGTAGCTGTGACGCCATGCTCTCAGTCGTGCTTGTGGGAACGGTTGGTTGATATGGCACTGGCGACAATCCATTCAGAGTAGTCTTGACATAGTTGGACGTGCTTTCTGCAACCAGTGCCTCGAGCTCCTTGTAGTCAGTCATTAGATCAATCTTGCCCGTAGCAGGAGTAGTGCCGGTGCCGGTGCCGGTGCCAGTAGTGGCCGCTGGCTTCTCTGTGCCGTCTGCGCTGTCTGTGCCATTTGTGCCATTTGTGCCAGTGGTACCGAGTTTGCCATTGGTGTCGTTGGTGCTATTCGTAGCGTTGTCATTGTTGTCAGGAGCATCAATGACAATCAAAGGGGTCGCTTCAACTTCTGTGAGGCCCGCAAGCGCGTCTTGTACGAGGCCAGAGGCAGTCTTCTCAAAGAAGGAAGAAAGATCGTCAAGATCGATGTCTGCACTGCCACCAAGATCGCCAAATGTAACTGACTCCAAAGTGTCGACTTCCAAGTGCATTTGAACACCATAGACACTACCAATATCGGACACTGCTGCTAATCGAGTCTTTGCATATGTGGCAAAGGTCCGTAATAATCCATCAGCAGGGTATCTTTTCTTCAACGCATCTGCGTCAATCTTTTCTTTGGTCTCAGCTATTAGGTCGTCCTTGCGAACTGTTGCTAGTGCAATAAAAGCTTGATCGGCATTGTGCAACTCGTCCCCCGGATGTTGAGCTTTCAATTTGTCGCCGAGGCCTTCTGTGAAAGCCTGAGTGACCAATTGCTCGGCCTGCTGCTCATCGGCCTTGCTGATGAGTTGCTGTATGCAGTTTTGCGTCTTAATTCCAAGGTACAGCTCGGTGGCATCAATAGGTAAATCCGAGACTTCGCAATTGAAAATTGTAAGAAGTTTCGAGTCGGCTATTGAGTAAGACTCGGCGCTCCCTTGAACGATCCAGCCGCACAACTTGGCCAGGTTTGCCATCTCAAGTAAAGTGTCGGCGTTGCTGTCGACGCTAATGTCCTCGGCAGACATTATAGAATTGTTGGTAAAGAGCTTCCATATGCTCTCTAATGAATCTTGAAGCCGGCGAAAAGTCCGCCCGTGATCTGAATCCGCGTCTCGTAGCGCTCGGATTACGTCGTCTATGGGTTGGTGGTGAACAAGAGAGTAGAGAATCGTAAATGACTGATGCTTTGATTAGTATACACCTCTATCGGCACCAAGATGATCCAACACACCAGATTCCCCAATGTATGGGTTTGCACATTGCGGACGTATTTCAAAGGGTCCGCAAAGAATGTCGGCGGCGGCGTAATGCTTTCGAGCAGCGCAGTGGCGTCAATGTCCATGGGGTCACCGGAATGGCTGTCGATTGTCGCATTGAATTGCGGCACAAGATCGCCGACATTGGACAGGGCGTTTTGCACGAGAAGCGCCAGCCCATCTTCCAGTGAGTTATCATCCTCGGGCTGGTCCGCAGCTTGGTCCTCCTCAGTTTTCAGCCTCTTGGACTCGGAGTCTTGATGTGGTTCGCCCTCGACATCGTATGGTCGTTTCGAATTCGTCAATTCGGGCGGCAGAGTAAAGTCGAGGCCCTCGAGGCCTGCCAGGTCGTGCTCTTGTTTGATATCTACACCAGAAGGGTTCGTTAGCGATTGAGTGGCTCCGGAGTTGTCAGTCGCGCGCAATTGTCCCAGTGGCCGACCCCAAAGTCTTGGAAGTGACCGGAGAATGGGCAATAATGATCGGCGAGGAGCGCATGGTCGACGTACAGGGTGCGCCGCCCGATGCTTCAGGTTGCGCCGGCTCAGCCATGATTGCGAGATAGAGAGCGTGCGCCGCGCATGTGAAGATGCGGGCGCAAGAGAGGCCAAACGAGGCGAAGTGATATGAAAACCGCTGGATAACGAGAATCAAACGTCGAACTTTGGCACGGAGGCAAAATCGCGTTTGCCTCTGGCCTTTCGTACTTTCCTATTCCCCTTCCTTCTCGTCGTACAGTCTTTGGCTGGGCGATCGAATGCGGGCAGTCGCGGAGAAAATTTGCTGAGTCAGTCGTCACCGCTGCCCTTATTTCTTGCCCCAAACTTTTCGCCACGGGTGATACACAACAGGCACAGAGACAAGGGACCGAAAATAAATCGAAAAGCAAGAATTCAAAATTATCGCGCTTGACAAGAAGCAAGAACTTTGATTCAGTGGCAAAGTGCCAAAATCGCAATGACTTGTTTACGACTTTTTGGTGGGCTGGGTGGATGAGTGGCTTCGAATTTACTTCTTATCGTTATCGACATAATTTTTCCCTGTTCTTGCTGCAGCATCCAAAAGACTCATGTCTGCGCTACTGCGAACTGACTTCAAGCAAGCCAGCGCAAATTTTTGGCATCTCCAAGACCCCAACCACCCGATTGGATTTTTAGCGCATTGCATAACCCACTTGCCGCATTTGGAGCCGTCTGGGTTATTTACAAGTTTGATGCCAAGATGCTGACAGGAGAACCTGCCTAGATTAGATGATTGAAACAAGAAAATTAAACATGAGTATCACGAAGTCATGGAGAGCCAAAACTTCGCCTTCGAACCGCAAGCAGGCCTTTGTGGACAACAGTTGATTTAAGCTAGCTTAGGATTGAATAGCACCGAAGAAGTTACGCTTTACACTTCGAACGGATAATTTTCAGTACATCTCGAAGTCTGCAAATGAGGTATGAAGTAATTACAGGCCAAAAGAAAGCACCTGCAACAATGTATTTAGAATGCCACAATATGCGTTCGTGTTGCGTCGTGGACAATCAGAATGTTAAGAAAATGTGGGGTACAATCAACGCGAGCCTGTTGGTCTCGTCCGCCGTCTCAAATGTGAACAATGTCTATGAAATAAATTACAAGTACAAGCAAGAAGTAAACACTCTAGAACTAAAAATGCATTTACAATGCTACTGCAATGAGCAGAATAACAGCTGCAATAATGGGTCCAAGAACAGTGATTTGCTTGTCCCTGGACGCGGCGCTATTGCCCTTGTTGTCCTTGCCCTTGCCGTTATCCTTGTTATTGTCATTGCCATTATTGTCGTTGCCACTATTGCTGTTGCCGTTGCTATTACTGCCCTTGCCATTATTGTCGTTGCCATTATTGTCGTTGCCAGTACTGCCCTTGCCAGCACTCTGAGGCTGGCTGTCGGCAGTAGCGCTTGGCACAGTCGTAAAAGTTCTGGCCACGGTCTCGCCAAGAGTAGGAAGACGAACATTTCCTTCAATAGCCCACCAGCCTCCGTTAGTAGAAGTTGGACACGCAGGAGTGGTCAGCGTCTTGGGGTCAACGTCAGACTTTTGAGCACCAGTAGGCGTATTGGTGGCCCACTTGCTCTTGAGGTTGTCAAAGTCGGGGCTGACGGGAGTGGGCGTACCCTTGCGGATAAAACCTCCCGCAACATGAGTGTTGGAGGCATCAGCACTCGAGGAGCCGTAGCTGATGAGACCGTAGTGGTTCTCTTCCTCGATCCATTCGTAAATGATGGAGCCGCTCCAGTCGTTGATCATGTCCTGGCCAAAAATGGCATCCTGGTCGGCAAACAGGCGGGGGCCGGGCGTGTTGCAGCCAGTCTCGGAGAAGAAAATGGGAACAGGAAAGTCCTTGGCGTAGGTCTCGAGCATATTATAAGTTGACGTGTTGTAATCAGCGGGATCACACCACGAGTACGAGTTGAGGGCGAAAAAGTCGACAATGTCGGCAGAATCGCCGCCGCAAGTAAGATAGTCCTGGAGCATGGGGCGAAGCTCAACAATGTCAGCTGCGGAGTACCCAATGGGGATCTTGCGGTAGTTTTTCTTGTCGCGATAAGCCTTCATGTCACGGGCAGCGGCCTTGATAAAAGGAGCGGCGACCGAGTCCTCCTTCTTGGCGATGTTCTCGTTGCCGACAAAGAATCCAAGGACGTTGTCGTAGTTGTGAAAAGTATCCATGACGGCCGCATACAAATCGTGCTGCGTCTGGTTCCAGTGCAGGTCGACCTAGTGGAAGGAGTCAGTATTTGATGAGGAGCCCTTGAAAGGCCGCGGCTCACAGGAGTAACGTATGTGTCAAAGGTGTCGAGATCAATGAGAAGGTAGATGCCAGCATCAGCAAATGCCTTCATGCATCCATCATGGTCGGCAGATGCGTCGACATGGTAGACACGAATGCTGTTGACGCCGAGCTCCTTCATGAGATCAGCGTCTCGCTGGCATTGCTCCGTGTCGATGAGGGGATCATCTGGGACAAGCTGGTACGCGACACCTGGGAGGAAGATTAGCAACTAAGAAGATATCTGCATCCACCTGGACATTGAACAAACCCTTGAGGAAGAACTGGGAGCCATCTTGCTTGAAGAATTTGTTGCCAAGAACTTCAATCGTGTCGAGCGCAGAAGCGGCGGCAGTCATGCCCAACAGGGCAACGCCGAGGGAAAAGAAGCGCATGACAGCTGCACGGAGAGCAAATGCAGCAAATCAAGTGTTTATGGTGGTGAATGACGATTCGTATTATCGTGTAGAAGCAGGGGATTTGGAAAAAGAGATCGTCGGTTGGTGGAAGCGAAAGTTGGCTCGAGCACTGGGGAAGTCGCGATGTGGATAGGTACAAGCGAGGGAAGGAAAGGCAGTAGAGGCGTTTTCCGGACCTTTAATGTAGAAACCACGCAGAAATAGAATCAACAAGAGCAACTGCCGCACGGGAAGGTGACAATGGCAAAGTGGTGCGACAATGTAATGTCGGGATTCGTTTACTTTTATTGAGTTGCTGGCGTCGTTTGGGGTCTGATGGGGCTCTGCGAAAGCCTGCCAGCCGTCCACCAACAGAGCCTAACTACAAGATGAACCAGGACCACAGTAAAAGGCCCGCAAGGAGCCAAGATCCCCAAGTCGGGTGGGATGTGTGGCCAATGTCCCGCAAGGCTAGACATTCACCCCATCTTGCCCATCCTCCAAGCCTGGATGGTGGATACGTGCATCAAGACGGAACACGAGAAAAGCCATGTTGCCATGCCATGTGTCCAATGGTTGGGCTTAGCGAGGCCGCTAGAGATGCGCTCGACCAGGGGCCAATTACTAAGTATGTCAACGTTGCCTTGGCGAGAGAATCAAGGCCCAAGGCTGCCCGTGAAATAACTCGATTATGCTTGGAGTTGTTGGCGATTGCCGTGGCGCCTGCACGGTGATGTAATGAAGCAAAAGCAAACCCCAATGCAGGCAAGGTACATTGCCGACACCTGTCACCGTCATTATCCCCTCAAGTACAAGTCGACATCTACAAACCAACCGAGAAAACAGAAGAAGCAGGAAAAAATTCTTCAACGCTCAACTAGACTAAATGCAACGGGTGACGGGCGCTATGACGCCATGCAGGTACAAGCTTTTAGTTAGCTCGCGCCGGATACGCTGTCGCACTAAGGAGTACAGATACGGAGTAGTAGTACTGAAAACGAGGATCTGAGTCTGTCATTGGGCGACACTGTCGGACGTGTGTATTGAGCACTATCGGCAAAGATTGCCCGGCCTCTCATGTGTATTGTCCTCCGTGACATGCATGATTTTCCCAATAGCGAGCTCCACGTGTTATTGTTGCAGATGCATTAATTATAAACAAGGCAGACGCGAAGTGACAACATCTCTAACATAAGCTAGCAAATGTGCCAAGGCTGGTCCGTCAAGAATCTATCCGCCGCCGTTGCTGCCTGCCCAACGCTTAGCAGCTCCGTGTCTCGGCCGAGTATGATACGATATGTAAGACGACTCTGCTAAATTTAAAAAAAAAAACCCCCCCCCCCGAAAGAAAAACGAAGGCAACGAAGCAATAAAGAAAGGGGAACTCGTAACTATAACAAACAGGCTTATTACGACAATTATCGCCTCCAGCCCCATGGCCATACAAGGTTCCATCTTGGCTTGGCTCGGAGAATTTTCTCCGCAAAGAGGAGCTCCAGGTTCCCAGAGGTACATAGCAACACTTTTTCCTTGCATGTTATTTCCAGGTTTTCTACCAATTGCCTTTCAATAAATCCGGTATAATCCACAGTTATTAATGCAGGTTGGCTATGATTTTGACATAATCACTCTACCACGGCATCATCTCTGATTGCCAAGAGTCTGTTGCGGCAGGCTTTGCATTTCAACCTTCTGCAGCGGCGTCATCACTATTGTTTGAATTATCAACATATCCTTCATAGGGAATTACAGTAATACAATTACAGAGAAATCGGGCATGACACAGATCACCATTCATGCACGTATGCATCGTCTTCGCCCTCCGCCCCATTTTCTGCAATATCTGGGAGCTTCCGACGCCAGCATCGGAACAGATTCCCAAGCTGTTTGTCCATTATCGCTGCTTCTTGCCCTCTGCAGCGCCGCGTCTCCCGATAAAAGTCCGCATCCCTCTGTCCACGCCCGAAATCTTCCTCGCCAGCACCTGCACGCCCGCCGGCAGCACCGCGTACCAGTCGACCCAGCGCGCGTACAGCGGCATCCCCGTCGTCGCGCCCTTGCCCTGGTCAATGGCCGCCACAATCTCCTTGGCCACCTCGACGGGCTCGACGACGGGCGCGATGAAGCTGCTGGGCGTCTGCACCCCGTAAAACAGCGGCGTGCTCAGCTGGCCTGGCGTGATGAGCACCGTCTTGATCTCGGGGTGCGACTCGCGCAGCTCCGCCGCCACGGACCGGTGCATGGCCGAGAGGCCGGCCTTGGCCGCGGCGTAGTCGCTGAGCTGCGCGGCGCCTAGGTGGCCAATGACGGACGAAATGTTGACAATGGTGCCGCCGTTGCCGCTGCGGATAATGGCGGGCAGAAACGCCTTGAGGCAGTAGAACGGGCCGAGCAGGTTTGTCGACAGGCTGCGATCGATTTCGTCAACGGAAAGGTCGAGCAGCGATTTACCGACTACAATAGCGGCATTGTTGATGAGTACCGTAGGCGTTCCGAGCTATTGCCTGCGTGTTAGCACTGTACAGCTCTAGTAACGTAGATGATCCTTACCTCTTCTTCAATCTTGAGCGCCGTCGCCGCAACCTGCTTGTAGTCGCTCACATCGCACTTGTAAGCCGTCACACCGCGAGCCTCGCCATTCTCCATCTTATTGACGTCGAGCACCGCCACCGTGGCGCCGCGCATGCCGTAGACCTCGGCCACCAGCATGCCTAAGCCGCTCGCGCCACCCGTGATGACAATGACCTCGTCGCCGAGATCGACCTGCCGCGGGATGCCGTGCGCGATGCGTTGGTTCACCGCCGATGCCACCCACAGCAGCGACACAAAGGCCGCCCACGCAAACGCCGCCAGCATCGTCGGCGCCTCCCACATCATCGCGCGCGCGCGCAGGCACAGCGGCACCAGCGCTGTCACGAATGGGTGAAATACGGTCACGTTGAGCACCCTGACCAGCAGGTCGAGCGACAGCGGCGCGAACCACGACTCGCGCTGCGGCGGCTGCGGAAAGCTCCCACGGGACGATGGCGACGCCATGGCAAACAGTTGGGTATTCGGTCGTTCGGAGTTTGCGGGTTCGACGGTGAATGTGCGTTGGGCTCGTAAGGTCGTGATGAAAAAAACTCGCTATGCTGTGAAGATATCAAGAGAGAAAGCAATGGAAGCAAGAGTGGAAAGATGACAGCAGCGCTTGATATTTGCCCTGCCCACTTGAACGCATGAAACCACCTTCTGACATGTGCTTGGCCCTGGATGGGCCCTTTTTTTTAGCAGCCAAGCCCTGGCGCCGGGTGGCTTCTTATTAGCGGCGCCCATGTCTGAGCCAATGCATGATCAAAAACATCCATTCTGCACATACAGATCCAGCCATCAACAGCAATCGTAAGGGCACGTTGCAAAGAAATAGCTGCTTTCAATCCCCCGATATATTTGCCGGTGATACTGCACCTCAATGGTTGCTTACGCGACTTGCGATCAAAACTACGGCGCGGTCTACAAACATGTCGGCCCCGTGTTCCCATCGTTAACAGATCGATACTTGAGAGGAGCAAGCGTATTGACCTGAGAGAGGTGGCGAGCGATGAGGAGTTGGCAGAAATCATGCGTATGGTAGCTATGCAAGATCAGGACTGGGGCAAACTGCTCCATTTTACACGCGGCGACTTGAACCCTTTCAACATCATGACTCGGAATGGAAAGATTGAAGCCATCATCGACTAGGAGTTTGTGGGTTGGCTTTCACGATACTAGAAATATATTACATCCGCTTGGCTTAAAAATAAGATAATAATAGCATGGCAAATATGGTTTCCCTAGTTCGTCAACCCGTGCCCCAATGGGCTCGAAAAGGCTTAGGCAAAGCTGGTGGGGAGATTCTTGATCTCGGAGAGATTCTGATGCTAGTGTTTCGTCGCATCTCGACCGACCGACCAGGGGTGCATTCCGTGCAGTGGCGGGGACGCGAGGCCAATGCTCCTGTAAGAATAATGTTTCAAGCTGCACGATGCTCAACATGTCTAAACTGCTGTGTCGCAGCCAACTTTCGCATCGTAGCACGCAATACTGTTTCCAGACATAAGATGCTGCCTTCCACCAACGACTTGATCTGACCGAAACAGCTTCGATGGAAGCCCAAGGCATACATTGCTCGTAAGTCGCAAGGTACGAATAACTAGCCATGACATAGTTGTGCACGTGTTCAACAGAACGTCTGGAGAAGTGGTATAACAAGCATCCAGTGCGACCTGACATCCAGGCAACGATGCATAGACCGTTTGTAGCTACGCAGCTGGGTAGCATTTCGCGCCCAGTCTGTAGCGCCGGCATTAAGCGCTCCCAGAAAAGAAGCACGAAACCGTACTCATTTCTCCAATTGCCATATGCGTTTCACCTGAATAGCATAGCTCGCTGTATTACAGGTCTTGAATAACCGCTGTAGGCTAGTTTAATGGCGGCAGCTAAAACTGGACACTGGAAGTCGTTTGACTGCCAGAGCGACGACTGAGTGCTCAGGTAAAACTCACGACATGAGACTGTCCGATGTACAGCGGCCTAGTTATAGGCGCCGCTTTGTTTGACATATAGTAGTGATTTGATGCGCCTCTTTGTTTGATATTTAGTAGTGAATTGATGTCAGGTATTCAATTGCCTATGAGGAGTCTGTCAGAAAGGGTTGGCGCTTACACGCAACGACTGCCGTAGAATAGGGTATAAAAGTGCCAGCAGCTGCTCACTCGATTACAAGGAAAATAACATCACACTATCTAAGTTACACAGACACATCATGTCCCTGAGCCGCATTTTCGATTATTTGAGCAGAGTGTTGGAAGGAGGACAGTACCAGCCCGAGCCACTGCGATACAATGCGCCGTTCCATGATCAATATTACAGCAGACCAACGTAAGATTTCCCCGCATGTGGTCGTTCTTTCTGCTCACAACAGTTTCTAGATCATATGGGCGAAGCAGTTTCTACCGCAGCGACTTTGACGCCTACCCCTATACCGAGCGTTACCTAGGAGGCAGAGACAGCAGGGCTTACAGAAGTTACCGAGGCAGCAATAGCAGCCGCAGCAGCAGATATGGCCGTAGAAGTTACCACTATTGAGGTTATGACGAGCCTCTCGGGGCTTTTGAGAATGGCGACTACCGTTGAGCCAGACGCCTGATCCATGGAAGAACCACAAGTGAATTGGCAATCGTTGCAAAGGCCTCCCAGCGGTCTGCTGCAAGGCACATCTTTGGCTGCGGAGGAAGAAGTTGCAAGTGGAGATGGATGAATTGGGGGGGGGGGGGTGAGAGGAACAGGGTCAAACGGGTCGAGACCACAAGTCGATGTGAGGTGGAACGGCAATGGCCAACGTGGGACATGATGCAACCGGTGATATTATTCCCCGGTGGCATGTGCTATTCGAAAGTGGCTATTCATTAGTTTTATATATACCTTCGGAGGCTAAGCAATTTCTTTATGGCACAAATCCAGCAAACTTGGGCATTTAACATTCTTGAGCTGGGTGCACAAGTAAACTGGCCTGACATTGAGTTGTACTTGAGAAGGCATTCTCTGTGATTATGACATCGGAACCGAAGAGCAGCTACAACATGACCGACCATTACCTATACACGATCCGCTGACTGTAAGTGCCTGGCACCGCGCAGGTGATGCGGTGATATTCAAAGTGCGCCAATGTCAACTATGGCATCACCGCTGAGCCCCGACACCGGGGAAATACTTGATGTACCCATTCTTCGACTCTCGGCCCCGGTTTCTGCTTTGACAATGCCTTGCAGAGAATCATGATTATCAGCTGCTGTGCTACTTGCAGTGATGTTGAACAATACAAGTCTGGGGTGGAAGAGAAAATTACAGTTGCTGGTTGAGGACATGAGGGCCTTGGCGGAGGTATCGCTCCGCCTAGTTGCCAGATTTTGGGGCTGCAAGGAAAGAAAGTTGAGCTTTATGTTACTCTAATGCTGCCATATTCCGTGGGTAATACCGTGTTATACATGTAATGCTGTTATACAACAAGATCACGCCGTCATCGGCCGCTTCATGACCCTAGACTTGCTTGACCAAGTTCAGTTGCGGCGCCCCGAACCAAGCGCCTGCTCAAAGACATCCTTCTTGCTTTTCTTGCTCCCGCGGCCCATCCAGTGCGGTGACTTTCCCCGTCGGCGCTCATCCTTCCAGTTTGCCGCCCGGCTCGGCGCCTCTTCCTCGTCCAGCTTCACCCCCGCCGCCTCCAATCTCTTGACCTCTGCAATCTCTGCAAAGCTGCGCATGTACTCGTCGCGCTCCTTGTGGATCTGCTCCTGGCGCTCAATGCGTTGGGCATGCTTTTGCGCGTGAATGTCGGGGTCGCGCGCGATGCCCTCGTCGCGCCAGCGCTTGGGCGGCTTGATGCCGAGCTCGGCCTTGTGCTCCCAGACCTTCATGCCGCGGCGATGCCAGCGCGCCTGGCGGTCCTCGTCCTCGTCCGCCGTCGGCGTCCATTTGCTCTTGAGAATGCGCCTGATGGCCTCGGGCGACATGGCAAACTTCTCCGCTAGCGTTCGCGTCGTGTACACGTCTGGGAACTGCGCGTTGAGCGCGCGGATGCCCGCCAGCGCGTCGGGCGAGAGCCGCTTGTGCGGCCTCCAGCCCTCGGGGAACTTGGCCTTTAAGGCCTCCTTTTGGATCTGCCAGTACTTCCTCTGGGGTGGCGGGGTCACCTCGTCCTTTTGAATCTGCCATTGCTCCCTCTTGAACGGGGTCACCTCATCCTTTTGAATCTGCCGCTGCTCCCTTTTAGGCGGCGTGGTCGCCTCGTCCTCGACAGTTTGATTGTGATGCCGCATTGCCAGTGTGGTCATCTTTGTCCACTCAGCCTGGCTTTTCCTATGGTCATATGACCGACTACCGTAGCCATCGTCGGCTGATAGTCCGATAGCAGCACGACCCGCGGCGCGAGCCGCTTCCAGATTGTCGACAAGCTTGTAGAGACCCCGGCCGGCGTGCTTCTTGCCTTGCCAGTTTTCCCAATCAAAGTTCGAAAAATCAGCCGTGGCACGAACAGCGGGGTCCTTGGACCTGAAAGCCTTCCAGTCGAAGCCTTGCTGCTTGAAACGCCAGGCAGCTTTCGCTCTAGCCTCCGTCACGTCTTCCTCCTGTGTTCTCGGATATGTGTTGCGGTCCGGCTCTGTCGGCGTGCGAGATTCGGGAGACTCGGTGGCTTCCGTAGACGGTGGCTGCTCCTCTGGTATCGGTTTGACCGGCGTAGGATTTTCGGCATCCCTCAGCGCACGCGATGCGTGTAGGGAGCGATGCTGCGAGACCAAGGCGCCGGCGAAGCGAGCGCCGGCGGCGCTTCGGACGGGCAGGGAGAAGGACATGCCACGCTCCGGGCGATGCAGCTGCACCAGTCCACGCGCAAAAAGCCTCGGCGCAGAGGCATTGCATGAACAGCTCATGGCTGCGGTGGACGGACTGGTCTTGTGTGTCGTGTGATGGCAAAGGGGAGACTGTTGAAGCTCCTGATGGGGCCGATTTTGCGACTGTATTTTCCTGGCCCCATCTTTCGACCAGGTTCTCACAGATGCGGCCCACTCTATTAGATACAAATGATGAAGAGGCTGTTGATATTCCAATGCTCATTATTCGTCTCATTCAGAGTAAGAAAGAGAAATCAGAGTATGAGCATATTTGTATGTTCACCTCATAGTTTGCCTCATTTGTCATACTTACATTAGTTAAAAGGGCGTCAAGCTGCTTGACCAGCTTGCCACTAGCTTATTACTGTACGCCTGGATCTTACACCGTATGCACCGATTTGACTAAAATTGCCGGCGACTTTTAGAAACAGAAAGACAAGCAATCAATCGCGTCGATGTATTGGCATTTGTTTAGCTAGGTAGGCCGTGGAAAATTCTCAGCCGTGGCAAAAGAGGCGCGGCAGCTGGCACAGCCCAGTTGGCGAAGCAAACGCGTCAACGCAGAGTTGTCACAAGGTCAGCCTGGCCGGACCCCAACATATGAACTTAACTGTGGACAAATGATACAGTATGAAGAAACGCTTAATTTATTTTTGCCCTCATACACGCTATTGAGGCGATTTATATACTAGAAGCCTGTCAACGCCTAGACCAATCCCAGCCAATCCCAAACGCCGATAATCAAATATTGTTGAATCCTCGCTCCATTAATTGTATCTGTAGTGAACGGCAAGCAAAAGGTACAAGGGTAAGAACGACACCCGCACTCAAGCATCGTGCATGAGTTCCACGGGCGGTCGGGAGGTGTGCGCCAAGATGGGCTTCGCTTCCAGAGGCGACATCTCCTCGGGCTCGTCCGTCATATCCTCGACAAAGACGGCGGGTAGGCCCGGGCTGCTGCCGTTGTCGTCGGGGCGATAAATGAGTGTCGAGCTGCGACTTCGAGTGGTGCGGCCGATAGCGGCACCGTCGACTGGTGTGATGGGCGAGTCAAAAGAGCTGCCGGGGGTGTTGTTGCAGGCGCCACGGCCGAGCTTAGCGAGGGCCTCGGCCAAGTCGTCGGCATGGACCATCTTGTTGGGTGCGTCCTCGAGACGGACCTCCCAGCCGTGCGGGGGGCTCGGGGGCGGGGAGATGAAGAAGAGCTTGCCGGCGTCGGGCAGGGCGAGGTGGTGATCGGCGCGGGGCTGGAGCGGGGTGGGGTGGCCAAAGTAGATGCGGACGCGGGAGCCCATGATGGCCTCGCCGTCCCAGATCTTGCGGATGCTGATGGCCGACTCGACGTCGTAAAAGGAGATGAGAATTCGGCGAAACGACTTGAGCGGCGCAAAGGCGTGAATGGCGGCGGTGCGTTGAATCAGTTCCCGCAGTGACTGCAGCTTGTCGGCGCGAAAGATGTCGACATTGTCGAGATTCGTGAAGAGGAGAGTGTTGGACGGCGGCGTCGGCTGCTCCAGCGGTGGCAGGTTGGACAAATCCAGTGTCAAGTTGACGCCGCGGCGCGATGACGTCGATGAGGACCGGCTAGGCTTCGGTGACAATTCCATCGAGTGGTGTCTGTGTGTGGATAGCGGGAGGTGGGGAGGAAGCACAAGAAGAGGTGCTTGGAGAAAACAAACAAGTTCGGGAGGTTGTGTGCGGCTGAGTGACGACGCAACAGGTTGCAACGGCGCAAACACTTGAACAAAGGGGTTTGTGAGCTGAAAAGGGTGAAGAGACAGAATGAGAGTGCAGAGATGAGGATCACAGACGGATGGGAAGAGTTTGCCCAGGTGGGATATATGTATCGAAGTGCGGGAGAGAGGCGAAGTCGACCGGGGGCGGAGGCAGTCGTCCCTACTCGGCTTAGCGCCTGCGCCGCTCTAGCTGAGCCCCAGAGAATCCACTGCGAAAAAAATGTGCCAAGCCGAGCCCAGAGGCTGCGCTGTGGCGTAGACAAGCGGGCAGGCTGGCGGGTGGCAGAAGCAGCCCGGGCATCCCAAGTAGGCAGATTGCAGACTTGTGCAATTTATGCAAGGAACCCGGGGCGCCATGCCTGTGGTGTAATATCCGAACACCTCCATGTATAAGTGAGGCTGCGTCATCCTTTCTGTACGCGGAGCGCCTATGTGTACGCCTAGGTCACTACACCTAGTAACTATCCAGGATCACCGCAAGATGCAGATGTCGCGTGCAAATAAACCCTATAGTATGGCAGAGGACTATGTCTGCTGTACATCCTTGCAAGATACTTACTAACAAGTGTAGGCGCTCTGCACACAGAGTGAATCATTTGGTTCGAGATTAAAACTCTAACAATAGAGTCTGTCCTCTGCGCACTCTTCAACAAGGCAACGGGGGCCTTTGCGGGGGCTGGTGTTCTGGTCATGTCCTACGGTGATGCTCTGCTCTCCTGATACCCAGACTGGGAACACCCGTGAGTTCGCGTCCCGGGCCTCGTCTGTGATGAACGTCGCCAGAGGTTGGGATAGTCTGCAGTATAGTTTGCCATCGTTTTCCGCGTCCAACATGCCACAAGTGCCGCACAACTTGCTAACCAGTCGCGGGATCCCGAGCGGTTGATGCTCTCGCAGCATGTCTTGGGCGACGAGATGCCGACTATAAAGAGAGAAAGCTGCCCCCGATCGTTTTTCTTTTAAATGATATCTGCATTGTCTCAACACCTCCGGCATCTCGTACAGCAAGAAGCATTTTTCAGCTTCCCAACGCCCAATTACGCGTTGCTCCAGCATCCCGGCCCCAGCCATGTGCAAACAAATTCACACCATCGGTCTCTGCGGACACAAGGTCAATGTTCATGTTGAGCCCCGAGATCCCAGGCAATGCCCTTCATCACGCGGAAAAAATGTGCGATGCGCGCCTCTACAGATGGACTTTAAGTACTCCCGGGACATCTGCGCCACGTGCAGATATGCTATGGACAGGATGGACCAGGCGCGTCGTCGTCGTTAAATAAGTAAATAGTTTGGAGTTGTTGCAGCTGAGGTAGCACTGCTACGAAGTCTCCGATTGGCTCAACAGCAGCGGCAGCACCTTGGTTCTTACTTGAGCTATAGTTAGGTCTTGGCGTCACATAGCAGCTCCATTCGATCTGTTGTTAGAAGTTAGTTAATAGAACCTCAATTTTGCTCTTTGCTATATGTTATATCGATAACTTGTTGTTCCAACACCGAGTATGTATGCTCAAGTCTATCCTTGTCCACAGGCATGCCTGCGTGTGAAAGAGAGAAAGTCGCCCAAGATGCACTCTCACGTTGTAAATTGATCAGCCTACGTGGTCACTGATCTCTCTCATCAACCATCAACCTCTTGCCGACAATATCAACAGTCCGTTTTAGCGCAGAAAGAAAACATCTTAGTCGCTTTCAGGCTTCGCAAAAATATTCTACTCACAAACTACTATATTATAGCAGTCAAGGACATTACCCCAAAATTGAATCATCTTCGTATTGCTGTAGGGGATCGGTACTCGCAGATTCTTGCAGTACTTTGTACTTACAACTAGGATGTAGTCATGCTGCCAAGAAAGCCCTTATTAATCGCCGGAATCCTGCGAATGGCCTTTGCGAAGCCTTGAAATGGCCAAAGAAAGAGATACATTTCGACGTGCATAACACAGCCATGCATAACTCGGGGGGGGGGGGGGGGGGG
>JARJPP010000337.1:0-34644 GCA_030782485.1 Beauveria brongniartii
TAAGTATATTATAAATTTAAGTGCGTAAGTGCTAAAACGTAATATTATAAAAGTGGGTATTAATGGTGCACCGTACTTGTTCCCTCTCTGAACGCCAGACGAGGCTGAGGTGGGGTAACTATGTACTTGATACAATCTGATACTTACTCAACGATGGACTTGGTCATAAACGATGAAGAATTGGGCGGACGGGGAGCCTTCTAATAGGTACATGACAATCAATAACGAAAATTTGAAACAGAAAAGCAAAGTAGAAACGGATGTAACCCACCTTGTATGCATGGTTTGATGTCGGATAGCTTGATGAGGCCGTCTGGGAGGAAGGATGCATACAGCCGCACACTCACTGTACGTGTACACGGTACGGAAGGGCAAGGGAGCATCAGTGCATAGCCCTCTCCTCGTCTGTCACTATGCAGATATTTTCAGCTTGGCGCTATTCTGGTATAAACATGGCTGCATATCGAAGGTGCTGATCGGCATAAGAAGTGGGTAAACCTGCAAAAGCTCCAAGATACGGATACTGTACCAAGAATCATCAGGGGCTATCGTTGGCAAAGGTACCACCTGTTGGTAAGTCTGCCGATTCGCTATAAGCGCTATAATCCCTATGAGTTACCGCAGCGAAGCCTTGGGGGCGAAGAAGGGCATTGCAACCCCAGCCTGGCCGTATCGTTGATGCCAATTGTCGGCCCCATCGTAGGCCTTTCTTTTCAGCCCAACTTTATTGACAATCCCTTCATGGAGGCTTTGCACACATCCCGTATTCTCGAAACTCGCTTCTATTCTTTGCTTTTTTCCCGGTTTCTCGCTTTGTGGTCCCCATGGCCATCTCGCGCTTGGATAGTCTTGAGCCAGCTGTGACGGCATGGCCGAGTAGCTCGAGACCATCCGCCACTTTCAAAGCATCCAAGAATGTAAAGGACGAACATGAAGCAAGTAACGCAAAGGAAGCAAAGGACACAAAGACTGCAAAGAAGATGAAGAGTAAAGGGAACCCCGGATTGGAGAGGGACCTCGGAAATGAGAGGGGACAGGCAGGCTCGCGGCGCGGCCAAGTCACCAATGAGCTGTATGTCACACTGCAGGAATATGAGAAATCGAAATCTAGCCAAGACCTCGGTGGCCTGGTTCAAGATTTATTTTCTCTCATGACGAAGCATTATGAGCATGTAGGCAAGGATGAGACCACCCTCGACGACATCATGGTCTTCTTGCTCGACAATGAAAACGACAACGAGCAATACATGGACTTTTGCATTCGTTGGTCCATCCTGGTCAAGACACTCAGTGGCGACAACAGTCAAAGCAAGTCAGCGCGTGCCATGGCTCTATGGATTGTGCGCAAGTGGCCCGAGCTGGCCTTTGACCATCTCAACGACGATGAAGATGCTCAAGGACAAGCAGAGGGCCGTGTAAAGAATTACCGGGCACCATGCAGGAGCAAGCACAAGATCAACGAAATCCCATGCATGCCTTTTCACATAGCGGCCGAGACGGGCAACCACGAGATTATCGGGGCCATGCTCGACGAAATGCAGAAAATAATGTCCTCATCGGCAACAGCGCCAGCATCACAAGGCACACTCCTGAAACTAGTTCTCGCTGAGGATCCCAGGTCTAGCAGGGGCGAAAACGCATTTGCACTGGCCCTCATGGCCCGCAACACGCCTCTCGAGACGCTGGAAAAGCTCTTGTCCGTCATCAAGACTGAAACGCCACCGGACAAGTGTTCGTTTGAAGAGGCCGTCAGCCGAGGGTTCGACTTGGCGGTCGAAGCGTACCTCAAGCACGGACTGGTACTCGATTCCGAGACTTTTTGCAAGTACATAGACATAGCCTTTGGGAAGCTGGGTGGCAAAGGAGAGGACATGGACAGTTGGTCAAAGGGCCGATCCGTACGGAGCGCATCAAGTTCGAGAACCTGCCGGGAGAATGTTGTCAAGAGCCTCGTGAGGAGGGCTACTACGGCAGACAAATTCACCGAGAAAGTCGTACAGGAGATTATAAAACAGGATTTGTCCAATGTGTGGGATGCGAAATGCTGCGATGTCCCCGCCAGCGAGGTCACGGAGCGCCTGCTACACATGGCCATTCTATACGGGCGCCATACCTTTGTCGAACGATTTGTCGAGGATTACCCCGAGTCCCTAAAAGCCCTGAAGAAGGTGCCCAATACAAGCCCCGAGGAGGAAAAGTACCCTCTCTGGTACAACAACAATCGGTGGGATGACAAAACCTTCAAGTTTAGTCGTCAGCCACTCTTTTCCGATGAGGGGCGCGATAGCCAGCGGGCCAAGATCCGGGATGTCATTGTCACCAAGATGATTCGTCTTTTGACTATGAACCAGCTATCTGACATCCTCCACAAGTCGCATGGTATGTCATGGCAGGGTTCTGACGCAGCTTATTATTATCTTACCAACTGTACTGCTAACACATCCTACCCATCTTGTTCTTTAGAGCCATGTAAGTGATAACTACTTTAAGACACCTCGCCCCTCTTGCCTCTGGCCGCATTGGTATTCTAATTCAAATTTCAAAACTTAATCAGTCAACGACCTCTGCTTTGACATGTCGCGATTCAACGCGTCCACGTTCCAGGTATCCGACTTTATCGGCTCGCTGATCCACCAAGACAAAATCGAGCGGCGGCAAATGCTCAAGTACGAGCAAACGCTCAAGTATGTCGAATTCCCCTCGCTCGATATGATGGCCGAGGGCCGCGAGGCATTCAAAGAGAGCAGTAGCCTCAAAGTGGAGCATGACGAGGTATTTCGGATTCTGGACTGGCTGGCACTCAAAGGTGTGACCAAGATCATCAAGCTGGTGGTGCCCGATCGACTCGTGAACCCACACGACGAGCTGAAGATGGCCCGGTATGTGCATAAGTTCCAGGTTGAGGTGCTGGACTGGAAAGTGCTTGACATGTCTGTTTCTGTTTTCAAAATTCCCTTGTCCGCGCCGACAATGATCAAGTCAGAAACCAAAACCGAGCCATTGGTGGCGCCGGCAGCCAAGACGACGACGACAACCACGGCCAAGGTTGTTGACAAAAAGTCCACTGGAGAGCTCCGAGAGTTGTTCCTATACTCGAGCGGCAAGCGGGCGGCTGTTTACCACTGGTTCAACAATGATGACGGTATTCCGTCGCTTGGGGCAAGCCATCCTCTTTTCCCATTCAGCTGCCCACAGTCCCTGACAAAGAGGAGATACTAATGGGTTTCCTACAGCTGGAACGACTTCAAATCTACGTGATACGGGTCAGGTCCTTTGGCATCTCTCACGCTACAAGTGCAAAACTAACACGGCCGTGGTTGTATAGGAAACGTGCACGGCAAAGCACGCTGAACAATTGGTCAACGAGATTCGCCAGCTGCAAGATGATAGACTGCCGGCCCCAGCAAAAGTCAGAGCGTATGACCCCGTCGAGATAGCCTGGTATCCCTGCCCGTCACCCGCCGACCTGTCCAAGATGTACGTAGACAACTACCAATCCCTACGCCAACAAACAACAGAGAAAAGAAAGGGCACAGCGCCTGTGATTGCTAACCTCTGCCAGCGCTCAACGACTGTCACCGAGACTCGGAGCTTGGCTTGGAAAGTTGACCAGCTACGTGAGCAATAGACAAACAATGCCTGCACGGGACATGAAGCACCGACCGACGCGTGTGGCCATTTTAGACAACGGCGTGCTCAGCATCTCACCCGCTCCGTCTCAGTCTAGTGCAAACCCTGCAAAGGGCCCCGGCTTATCAGCCGCGGACACGGATGTGGCAAGCCCAAAACTCGGCGGTGTCGGCGCCAAAACATCTCTCGGTGTTGCTGCCGTTGCAAGCGGAACGCATACGCCGCAGCAGCAGCCTAGTGAGAGACAGCGGGATGCCGTGGGTGGTGGTAGTAATAATGCTCATGATGACCACGACAAGGGTCTCTGGTCGCGCATCAAAGCTGGGCGCTCGTTTGTCGACAGCAACTCCAAGTTCTGCCCGTGGCAGTTCCCTTCGGATCCCCATGGGACGCAAATGGCTAATCTTATCTGCGCCCTAGATCCGACCTGCGAGATCTATGTGGCCCGCGTTGCCGAAGACGCGTTTGGCATCAAGCCCAACAATGTGGTCAATGTGAGCAAGTCCAAGTTCTTGTGTCCGTCCAAAGGAGTTCTGTGCTAAATCCCCCTCTCTCTCTCTTTCTCTACAGGCAATTGAGTGGGCCCTTCAGGAAGAGGTCGATATTATCTCTATGAGCTTTGCCCTGAGCGACGGCGACCCTGCTATGAAGGTCATGGTGGACGAGGCTAGTAGTCGCGGCATTATCATGACCTGCAGCGCACACGATGAGGGCTCCCGCGTCAGGGTCGCCTACCCAGCCGCGTACCGCAATTTTGTCCAGTCTAGCGAGCCCATCATTGTTGTTGCTGCCTGCGACAAGTACGGTAAGCTGCTCCGCGAGGCGGACACGAAGGAGCTCGATTTCAAACTCGTTGGCGAGCATGTCCCCGCCGGTGTTGTGCCTTTTGTCAAGTCCGAGGAAAACATCACCGGCAGCTCCGTGGCCACAGCACTCGCCGCGGGCCTGTGCTCCCTGATCTTGACTTGCGACCGTCTGGCGCATCCGGGCAAGGAATATGTCAACGAGACGATGAGCGAGACAGGCAATGGCAGGCATATTGAGGATCGATACCGGTTGGGCATCGTCAAGAAACATTTGAAGAAGATGGAAACGAGCGACGGAAGCAAGTTTATTGAACTGGGCAACTTTGGCGGCATGAGCGTATCGCGCATTGGCCAAGACGTTGTGGCCCAAGCGGGAGGCAAGTTGAACAAGCACGACATTCCGTCTATCGACACGGTTCTCGTGGATGAGTTTGGTATGATGAAGTCATAGAGACACTCGACCTTTAATTCAAAATGAAACGGAGGCAGCTTGGCAGTTGGCAGTTGGCGTCTCTGGCTATAATCCTACCGAGTGATGGGCCTGCGCTTTTGTTGTAAGAAATGACTTGTTCAGCTCAATTGTGAATTTGCCAGCCAATTCGGCTTTCTTGATGATAAACACTATCTAGCTAGTCTTTTATTCATACAGTCGTTGTTATAATCTCAACACCTTATCTAAGTTGAGCCAAGTGACAAAAAGATTACAACGCTTCTTTCCACTCAGATGCTTCCAAGGCTTTCGAGCTACTAGTTACCTACTTGTCGCCACGGAATAAGGGACTTTCCGCTCCACCATCTGTTTGTCCGACCTCTTCCTACCAGAAATCCAGTTTCATAGAGACCAATGCAGACGAATCGGTTCACTTCTTACACACTTCATTTTTCCGACGTTGATGCCAGAGACACTTTAGATGACCGCCGCTTATGTAGCTGTTCTCGTACGGAGCGGGTCTACGGTCGATCTGCTCCTCGAGACCGGCACGGCCGACATCCATCCGAGGAGCAGTGCCGGCCTTGTGCCGAATTTATAGGGAGTCTGTTGCCAGACTTGTAGAAAAATGAGAGCTTGAACCGAAGCGCGCCCAAAACGTAGTGATATCAAACTTGTATGCCCAAATTTTCATCACTCACATGATATTTTACCTTTTTATCGGACAAAGTATGATTATCAAACTCTTTGATAAACGACCTAAATAGTATAATACATAATAGACGTGACTCGTCTCTGTTGACCGCTGTAATAGCGCCCCGACTTTCGCTGGGCAGTCTTGGGTGGGTACGTCGGGTACCAGTGGCTCACCTAGTTACATGTCCAACGTCTGGAATCCAAAACGGCCGTCGTCCTTGCAAACATCATCATAACAATCATGGCTTCTTCCGAGGGCCCTAAACAACTACGCACCGGGCCGTTGGTACGCCGCTCATTCCTCAATATCTTACTAGCCCATCGCTGACACTCTCCAGCCCGACGACGAAGCCCGTTGGATCAAGCTAGTCAAGTGAGCACACACACACAAGACACATTCACACACACCGAACAAACCCTCACAGCCAACCTCTTCACCGTTCTTCTCACCAAACCCCCCTCTCACACTTCTCCTCTCTCCCATTTTTCTAGGATCGACTACCAGGACCAGACCGGCAAGGCGCGCACCTGGGAGTCAGCCGAGCGCCGCCGCCGCCCCGCCACCAGCGCCATTGACGGCGTCGGCATCGTCGCCATCCTCGACAACGCCGCCACCGGCGCCAAGGACATTGTGCTGCAGCGCCAGTACCGCCCGCCCATTGACCGCGTGTCGCTCGAGGTCCCCGCGGGCCTCGTCGACGCCGGCGAGACGCCCGAGCAGGCCGCCCTGCGCGAGCTGCGCGAGGAGACGGGCTACGTCGGCGTCGTCACCGAGACGTCGCCCGTCATGTTCAACGACCCGGGCTTCTGCAACACCAACCTGCGCATGGTGCACGTCTCCGTCGACGTCACGACGGCCGAGAACCGGAACCCGCAGCCCCAGCTCGAGGACGACGAGTTCATCCAGGTCTTTACCCACCCGCTCAAGGACCTCTGGAACCTGTGCCAGAAGCTAGAGGCAGAGGGCGTGGCGATTGACGCGCGCGTCGGGACGCTGGCCGAGGGCGTGCTCTTGGCGCAGCAGCTCAAGCTGTAAGAGGGGCAGCTGAAAGGAGCAAGCCGAGGTGGAAGTGGAGGGCAAAACTTTTCACGATACAAAAAAAAAGGGGAAAAAAAAAAAAAGATAGAACTAGAAATAGGATAGAAGAGGGAGGATATATAAAATACTAGACTTTGCCTTCTCGCCGCAGGCCCTCCCACAAAGCCAACGCCCCGAGCGCTTTCGCGTCTCTCGCGCCCGCCTTCCACGCCTCCCTCATCGGCACGATCCTGAGCGTTATCTTTTCCCCGTGGTCCCGCAGCCCCGTCAGCCGTCCGCTCCAGCTCTGCAGCTCGCTCCTCGGAATCCTGCGCTCATGGCTATAGATTGTCACATACTCATCGCACCCGCCCGCGCTCGGAAACATGGCCGCCGCCAGCCCTTCCCCCTCTCCCGCCGTCTTCTCCCCCTGCTCCTCTGCCGCCGCCGCCGCCGCCGCCGCCAAATCGCTCAGACACTGCAGCTCGTCCTCTGCAATCGTGATGCCCAGCTCCTCTTGAATCTCCTGCGCCGCAACGCCTTTAAAGTGGCCCGAGTCGTCCACCATGCCGGCCGGCAGCTCGACGAAGCCGAGACTGCCCGCCGGCACGCGCGGCTGCACGGTGAAGACGACGTAGCGCTCGTCCGAGTCCGCGGGCACGTCGTCAGGGATGAGCATGACGAGCATGGCGACGCTGGGCCCGCGCAGGAGCGCGGCCGCGGGGAGTGTCTCGCCGGCGCGGTTCGACACGACGGCCGCGAGCTTTACGAAGCCGACGCGAGAAGAGCCAAAGAGGTCAAAGGCCTGGACAGTGACGGAGCGCAGCGCGTAGGGATCCGCGCGGAAGGGGTGGTCGGCGGAGGACTGTAGCGCGAGGGAGCGGGACAGGGTGCTCATCCACCTCTGCCAGCTGTTAACAGCCACAAAAAAAATGGAAAGGGGATTTGAAAGGGGGGTGTATGGAAGCCTTGGTGGACGGTACAAGAGTATGCTTAAGATGTAGTTTGATCGCTTACAGTAAATGGCTTGAATGACCACAGCTGATCTTCAGCGAGGCCTTCGGGAAGGGTAATGGAAACGCCCTCTTTAGACTGGATGAGGCGAGACATGGTGCCTTGGGCACGGGCGTACGAGGCAGCTGAGAAAATAAAGGGGCGATTTGACGAGATACGTAGCCTTGCTGAGGATGTTTTGCTACAAATAAGAGTCTGCAATGTCTGCTTCATACCTTGGCGATCCGTCAACAGCGTGTTAGAGTGCAAGGTCAACAACCATTACGTCGAGGATCTGGTAGCAATCGCAGTGGTGTAAACAGCGGGTCAGCTAACAACAACAGGTACATGCGCAGCAACAAAATGCAGTGGAAGCCAGGTAATGCAAAATACAATTTGGCCATTCTTCATTAAAGCTACTGTCTAATTATATTCTTCCGAGGAGGCACTCTGGAGCTCAAGTGGCTGCCCAGTATACGTCAATGCTGGCAGCTTTGACGTTGTTGACCCAGCCGGGGAACCTGGCCTTTGCCCACAGCGTCACCACATCGCCGAGCTGCAGATTTCGCACAAACTCGCCGTCGCCGGTTTCCCGACCGCGCCCATTCTCCTCCAGAGCTTTGCCGCCGTCAGTGTCTGCCTGTACATCATCGTAGCATGCCCACGTAATGGTGTGGTCTTGCCAGTCTCTGTGGGCGCGCTTGTTTCGGCAGACGGTCCATTTCGGGCTCTGGATCAGCGGAAATTGATATTGGAATTGGGGCTCTCGCGGTGCTGCTTCTCCATTTTCAGCGTCTTCTTTCTTCCCCTCTATGACTTCTTCAATGGCCGGATGTACAGGTCGAAGGGCTTGTCGATAAAGAGCAGTCGGCGGAGGGTCTCGAGGCGCACCTATGCCAGTCAGCAACGTACGTCGCGGTATTTTTCCACAGCTAGCTTGTCTTACCGGTTTCAGAGTCTTCTAGTCGCTCTAGACCAGCTTCAAACCAGGTCCAAGAGTTTTCGTAGAGGCCGCCAGTCTCGCCCGACCAGCCCTGATCATGGGAGGTAAGCTTGAAGACAACTTTACGCACAGGGCCTTGGAGTTTAGGCAGCGGGTAGTCTGCCATTCTTGCCAGCTTATTGGCGGGTACTGTACTCTTTAAAGGCTTCGCGGGGGCAGGTTCGCCTTTAAGATCTAGGTCGCCGCCGTGCTCGCTCGTGAACCCAATAGGCAGTGATCGGACCTACAGCTATAAGCGCCTGTTTGCTGTCTGTGGGAGGTACGCAATGGCTGTTACTTACCAGAAACCTGTCTTGAATGGAGCGGGAGCTCACATACAGCATGTTGTTTGAATAATCTGCGGCAGTCGTGGTGCGTACCCAGTACTCTGCGAGCTCGAAAATGCCGTCGACAACATCCACGGGTAGCTTGGTCGCTTTGGCGAGCATAATGCGCACGACGGCGACGTCTATGGGGGATGGGTCATAATGGTCATTGTCGTTGCGACGACCTGCGAGCCGCGTAGCCGTAGCAGCGGCGGATTCGTCTTCATCTGGGGTATCGGGCGTCTGGCCAGCGCCAAGGGCCTGTAAACGGCTGATGATGTTGGCGGGGATGATTCTCAAGGACATGGCGGGGTAGGTAGCTCGGGGACAGATGGCGTCTCGTTTGCGGGACAGCGGACTGGCGATGAAGAATTGGCCCCCGGGTAATTCAATGAATAAAAGGTGTAAAATGGTTCAAAGAAACCACTTTCTCGGATGCAGAGGTGTTTGTCTTATTGGGTTGTTGAAGAAGAGAGATGTGGTGTTATCTGCATGATGTGCCAAGTGCGCACTGCTTGCTGGGTACATTGACGTCAGCCTATGCCAGGGTCCTGGCGCGGGCGGCGCAACCACGTTGCCACTACCTTAGTACCTTTTATGTTGAGTTATACGCTCAAAAAATGGACGCGCCACACTTTTCGTAAGCTTAGCGCCTATGCCCCCTTAATATCACAACAATTTGCCTGGCCAATAGCCAATCTGTGGCAACGAATTTGGTGTTCCACACTGACAGACTGGAGCTAGTTAGTGCTGTTGATCAAAGTCGCTTAGGTAGTTACAGGGCTGAATTGCAGACAGGATACAGTGCCTCTTTACCAGCGCAACTGGACAACTGGCGCAGGCCAGCAGGGCAATTACGGGTAAAGAGTCTCAACATGCTACTTCCAGTAGACAAAACTTGTGAGCAATTTTATTTGTGTATGATTTTGGGGGTACTGGCTATCGGTGCTCTTTGTGTGGTGGCACCCAATTGTCAACATCAAACATTAACAATATAACAAAAAAAGAATAAGAAGGACAAAAGTAAATGCAAGCAGTTTCAAAATTCCCGGTCATCTTTTCGATTTTTTTGAACGGTACGACAAAATTGAGCACTTCGTCTGGAGTTTGACAAGACACTACCTCACAGCAGCACATCAGTCTGGGGTAGTCTGCACTTACACAGTGGTTACCCGTACTGCTGGGTTTGCCCGCCGCCGCCGCCCGTGCAACAACCACGAGCAGTAGAAACAGCAGTCAAAATACAGTCCAGTTTCAATCCGATACCAATAACATTTGCACACGGTGCATCATTTCACCCACCCTCAAACCCCCCCATGACCGCCTCCGTCATCGGTTAGTCGGGCCATCGGCCGGCGATCCGGCCGGGCGCTGCACGTGAAATGGTGTGCGAATGGCGGCGCCCCAGCTCGGCCTAGCGCTCCAGCAAATGTCTTGTCGTCAACGGGCGAATCCCAATGACCAAGCAAACATCTTTTTTAACTCTCATTCAATTCTCATTAGGAAACTTTCTTCCTCTTCTCTTTCTTCTTTCTCCTTTCTTGTTTCCCTTCTTCCCTTTTCCCGTCTTTATTCTCCGAAACCCTCTTTCCACGCAGACAACTTGTATATCCCCAATGAAGCCCCATCGGCAGCTGGCCACAGCCGCTCGGCACCTGCGCCGCCATGCGCTCTCCTCGCCGACATCGCCCTCTGCCTCTTCCCGGGCCGCTTCTCTCCCGTCTCGCCGTCTGCTGCACGCCTCTGCGACCGCCCGCTCTGGCGCGGCCTCCAACCCGGCCATGGCCTTTCCCTGCCTCGACGCCATGGAGAATCGCTCCGCCACGCTCCAGCAGCACGCAACGTCCTCCTCACCCCCCTCGTCCTCCTCCTCCAGCAGCAGCGGCCCGGAGCCGTCGTACACATCCGGCGTCACGCAGGTGTACCACTGCCGCGACCCCCTGCGTCTCGACTGGGGCGGCGTGCTGCCCTCTTTTGACATTGCCTACGAGACGTGGGGCGCCCTCAACGCCGACCGGTCCAACGCCATCTTGCTGCACACGGGCCTGTCCGCATCGTCCCACGCGCACTCCACCCCGGAGAACCCGTCGCCGGGGTGGTGGGAAAAGTTCATCGGCCCCGGCGCGCCGCTCGACACGGACCGCTTCCACGTCATCTGCACCAACGTCCTCGGCGGGTGCTACGGCTCGACGGGGCCCTCGAGCGTGGACCCGGGCCACGGCGAGCGCTACGCCACGCATTTCCCCATCCTCACCCTCGACGACATGGTGCGCGCGCAGTTCCGCCTCCTCGACGCCCTCGGCATCGAGACGCTCCACGCCAGCGTAGGCTCCAGCATGGGCGGCATGCAGTCGCTCGCCGCCGGCCTGCTCTTCCCCTCGCGCGTCGCCCGCGTCGCCTCCATCAGCGGCTGCGCGCGCAGCCACCCCTACAGCATCGCCATGCGCCACACCCAGCGCCAGGTGCTCATGATGGACCCCAACTGGAATCGTGGCTTCTACTACGGCCGCGTGCCCCCGCACGCCGGCATGAAGCTCGCGCGTGAAATCGCCACCGTCACCTATCGCTCCGGCCCCGAGTGGGAGCAACGCTTCGGCCGCCGCCGCGCCGACCCCGCAAAACCCCCCGCCCTGTGCCCCGACTTCCTCGTCGAGACCTACCTCGACCACGCCGGCGAGAAGTGGTGCCTCAACTACGACCCCAACTCGCTGCTCTACGTCAGCAAGGCCATGGACCTGTTTGACCTTGGCCTGCAGAACCAGCACGCCACACAGCAGCGCCGCGCCGCGCGGCAGGCGGCTGCCGGACGGGTCGGTGATGACGGCGCATCGGTGGCGGCGGCGGCGGCATGCAGCTTGACGCTGCCAGAGAGGCCGTACGAGGAGCAGCCCGGGTCGCACGTCAACATGGACAAGGCCATGGAGGCGGGCTCTTCGCGCCCGCCTGAGGATCTGATCCAGGGCCTGGCGCCGCTGAGAGATACGCCCGCACTGGTCATGGGCGTGGCGAGCGATATCCTGTTCCCAGCGTGGCAGCAGCGCGAGGTGGCCGAGTCGCTGCGCTTGGCTGGCAACCGCAACGTAACGCACGTGGAGCTGAGTGAGGAGATGAGCCTGTTTGGGCATGACACGTTCCTGCTGGACCTCAAGCACATTGGTGGCAACCTGAAGAACTTTCTGCGTTAATGATCAAAAGCCGATAACACAGGTAAATGAAATATTCAAAAGCACAACAGGGCGGGACGTGTTGTTCGGCGGACCAAGTTTTTTCACTGCATAGGTACAGGCGTTTCGATATCAAATCGATTTACACAAGTTCAATTCAAAAATATTTTGCTTCCACATAATCACTCTGCTCTTCTCCGCTCTACCTTTTGGTATCTCAGTCATGTAGTCCATCTCACTCAAACATTGATCCTTGAACCGTCCTGGTCCACATCTACGCCACGCAAGGCTTCCATGAACAAACGCATATCAAGCAAATGGCTAGGCTTGACAAGCCCAAACTGTACACAGAACATCAGCCTCCCTCATCAAGAGACAATAAGATTTAAACTAAAACATTAACTAGGCCACCTGTGCCCTTGCAATGTAAGATGAAAGCACAAAACGCCGTTGCACCTGCAAGACCAAACCAAAAACCCAAATTACGGTGCAATATTCAGCCAACAACAAGATTTGGGGTATTAAATAAATGTAGTAGCGACTTCGCTCTGTGTCTGTGCAGGCGAGCGTGGCTCCGAGCTCTTCTTAGGAGAGGGCGGGAGAGTGACAGGAGCCGGCCGTGGCGGTGCCCTTTTCGCTTCAACTCTCATGACAGTGCCCGTAGGGCTGCTAGAGCTTGTGTCGACGGTAAAAAAGTCACCGACCAAGCCGGGAGATAGTGCTGTCTTTCCAAGTGCGTCCTCAAATGCTTGGGTAAGACTCTCGCCCGAGTTGGTAATGCACAATTCTAGGGACCCGAATGAAGGGCTTGGAAGGCTCACGTCAGTAGCAGACGAGATCGAAGGCCGTGGTAGGCCGCTAGTCACGAGAGGAGGTGGCATTGCCGAATGTCTTGGCTCAGTCGGGCCACTCAATCCCCAGTCTGGCAAAGCAAAGTTAGGCCGCTCGGGTGAAGAGGCTTCGTCAGAGCGCAGGGGTCTCCGAGGAGGTTGACGCCCTCGCGGGAGACCGTTCGTCATTGGAAAGTCGCCCTCCAGCACAGGCTTGGTAAACGGACTCTTGGGTGACTTGATATCCAGGCTTCGCTTCGACTCGTCCTTGCTAGGCGACTGACGATCCACATTGGCCGTTGGTGGGAAAAAAGCCTTTGGGCTTGGTTCGTCATCACGTACTGGAGACGAAGCACTCTTATGCAGAAGTCTTGGCTGCGAAACACTCGTCTTCAAGGGCTTGGGGGGGCTCGCCTTGCGCCGGCTACTGGCATCTGAGCCAAGTCTAGCACGAAATCCTAAACGAGGTGGCGGATCGAATGTGGCTACAGGGCCGTTACCAGGGTGCGCGCCGGCAGCAGCCATAGGAGCTCCGACACGACCATGAATCGTGGTAGGTCGGACGGCGGCTATCTTGGGAGCCTCCACGGGCGCCGGTGGGGGAAATTGAAATGCGGTTGCACAGAGACTTGGTGGGCTATGCATGTCGCGCATTGCCCTTGTATCCATTCGAGAGTTGCTCAGTCTGCGTTCGAGTCTATTCAAGGCCGTATGGGTTGAGCTGGCCAAAACATTGTCCGACTTGCTGGTTGGCAATTGCTTCTCCGGGAAAGACTGGCTCGACTCAGCTTCGGCATTGGCGTTTAGACACGCTGGTAGAAGCTCTGAAGATTGCTCAATCGAAGTCTGCTTGGTGACAACCTCACCAAAGTCAAAGTCGGCAAAGCTACCAGCGAATCCTTCTGTCTGCCTCTGCGTTCGCAGTCTTTCCAGCTCTTGCTCTTCCAGGTCCATGGTGAAGCTGCGCCGACGAGGCGAATGGAATGTACTCGTGTCTCGCTTCGCAAACACATTGCGAGCATTAGGCGCTTCCCAGCGGTCTTCACTGGTGCGTGAAGTAGATGTAGCAGGCGATGGGAGATGCGAAGGGTCACCATTAGGTTTGCCAGCCGTGAACAGATCAGACACCGAAGGCGAGAGAGTTTGGTCGGCATTGTTGACCGATTGAGGTGGTGACGGGTAGCCATTTTTGAGAATCGTCCCGCCACTGACTAGCAGTGTCTTGTCTTTGGAAGGGCTAGATGGCTTCACCACATCGGCGTCGTTGGCGCCAACTTGCACAGCGAGAGGGCTTTTGACTAGTCCCTCGACAGGGTTGGGCGAAGAGGTAGGCGCTCCAGTGTCTTTGCAAAAGTGAACGTCGAGAGGATTCACCCACTCCTTTGCGCGGCTGCCAGCCGTAGAAGGCCGCTCCGAGGTGCCGAGTTGTTGCCCGCTCCCACCAAGAGCAGAAGGCAGAGGGAGATTTGCAGCGCTGCTGTTCATCCATGGATTCCGAAAGTTGACTTCAGAGGACTGATAACGCAAGCTGCTGACACTTTCTTTATGCGTGGGTCTGGAAAGGTCGACCATGGACGAGTTGGCACCGAAGCCTTTGAAAGTCTGGCGCCAGTTGGCAGGGTGTTTTGTTGAGTACGAGGTGCCGGAACGACCAGGGTATTCGTTCTGCTGAGCTGTGCCGTAAAATTGGTCTTGGGCCAGTTCTCTTTGTTTCGTTCCTTTCCAGTCATCTTGAGGGCTTTTGTCACTAGACTTGGCCCTATGCTCAAGTCAGCCAGATATCGCTTGGGCCATTTGAGGTTGGGCTAGACTTACAGGCCCTTTTTTTTGTCGCCTCTGAATTTGAGCCCAAAGAAGGAGACCATTGTCTGTCTATGTGAGATTAGAAATCATGATTCCTTGCCGAATGGGCGAGCAAAAATACATATTGGATCGACGGCAACGAGACGCCGCTCAAGAACGTTGTAGGGGGAGTGGAGTACTGGATGCCCCGTTGAAGCTCAAACTCGACCAACTCGCACGGATGGTGTTGAAGCGCAAGCGGTATCGCAAAGAAGATGACGGCTTCAGAAACGGCAGCGTACTAGAAGCTGGATGGAAGACAATTCCCAAGTCGCAGGATGACAGTATCAATGCGCAAGAAAAATCGAGGCGCTGTCGTTGGGGGTTTCTGTAGGAGCGCAAACGGGGTCGTCGTGAGCAGCTAGAACCGCTGCCAGGGATATTACCCAGAAGTCAATGGGGGTATTAAGCGAGCGAATACCAAACATGCATCGAATCAGAAAAAGAAAAGGTGAAAGGAGCGTAAGTGCCAATAAGGGTATGCGAAAGAGAAAGAGCGACGAGCAGAAAAGGTGAATGCAAGATGGAAAGGACGGTCCTTGATGGAAAGGAAGGCGGAGGAGAAGAAGGGGAGCTGGGCTCCTGGGCAGGGGTCTCAGGCTGCTGGGGTGGGGAGGGGCTGAACCAAATATTGCAACAAGCGCAACCTCGTCGGCTATTTTATTATTACTATTTATTACCAGCGATAGAAATGGATTAGGGGATACTCTGTACAACGGAACGGATTTGAGTCTATCACACGGGAGAACCTGGTCCAGACGAAGCAGGGGTCTTGCAGGGGTCTTGCAGGGGAGGGGTCTTGGCCCTGTACAGCGTCAGATGAGAACCGAGAGGCCTCGATCGATACGTACTCTATTCAATACATTATTATCGAGTCTTTGGGAAAAGACTACTGGTAGATGGTGTGTATGACTGGTACAGCCATCATTGAGCTAGACATTCATCTTTTTCTTTGTCACTTCCCTCTCAAATTCCAACATATCTATGTTTAAACTACACTGTGCCTTGCCTTGTTCGTGTCCTCACATGCTCCTTTCTAGGCACACGCCAGTCATTCCTGCTGAACCTCTAGAAGCTGGACACCAATTTGCGACTCTCATCAACGTATCCGTAGGTAGCAGCGACCAATCTTGATAACAATAGTTACTCACAACGTTGCAAAACTCCAGCAAGCCACCTAACGATAGTTCACTGAACCACCACTCCAATATGCAGACAACAAAGGCAAGTTACAACGCGACAATGTCGAACCGATTCGTAAAGCTTCAAACGTCAACGAATCACGCAAGGCATACACAAAAATGCCTCCTGCCTCCTCAGCGAAGATTACGCGAGGGCTTTTGCAAGAACAAGCACCTGCGTGAGGATGACCACCTCCCACCTCAAGGCCAGATGTCTTCCCCAAGGATCGCGATACTTTGTATGCCAAACATGATGTCAATGCCTTTGCTTGCCGTTGGCGAAATTGAGGGATTTGGGCGAATGGCCGCTAGGCGACTTGCCCGACAGGCACGAATTTTTGTTCGTATTGACGCAACATGACGGAGGAGATCACGGCCCTTGACGCCCGTGCGACAAAGGAAAATGTTAAATAACTCTTCATTCCAATCCATCTTCCCTTGTTTGTTTTATAATCTTGATTGTATTCCTTGTATTCCTTGCTTTCTTTATTTTTCTTGTTTGGTCTACATTGTCTTATATGTGATGACTGGTCTCTTTTTGCTACAACTCTTGAAGTAGATGGCCACTTGTACCTCAAATCATCCTATGTAAGTCGCTACTTCGTATGACTTTAAAGAGTCCACTGATGATTTAGCCTATCATTGTCAATTAGCATGATGCGCCCCTCAAATCCCAGGAAACCGCTGGGGAAACCGCACGTTGCCACTGACAAAAGAGCCCCAGGCCCCCTCGTAGGGCCTATCAAGGAGGCACGGGAGATATTTTGAGCAAATCGCATTGATTGCTTGCCCGGAATTACTTGCAAATCATGCAGGGGTCCATCGCTAGCGTTGCGGTGGCAAGGTGTTAGCGCGTCACCCTGAAATTGACAACCACATCCCTGAAACAGCAATGGCCAAGCGGCCGCCTTTTCAAACATTGTATTTGATCGTTGAACACATGTCTTCATCAGCAACTCGATAAGAAAACAGTAGTTACTGCGCTGGCATTCCCGGGCGTCTTCCGAAGACCGTGACTTTACTCACACCGCACAGACGTCAATGTGGGATACAACTTGCAAGTGGCAGCCGCGCACAAAAAGGGAAGGCTGAACTCACTCTAACTATGCGTAATTCTGGAACCAATGTCTCGATTTCCCTTGGCCTATGCAGACATGTGGTGTGCAGATGTATCGTTGCCAAATGCCACCCTTGCATTCAACATGCACGCCGAGTCACGGGCACATGTCCAGAGCGTAGCATTCGCGTAGTGACATCACCGCACTTTTTACAGATCAAGAGCACAAATACCATGTTGCCTTCCTTAGGGCTAGGTACTGGATACGGCATGCCCGCAACACCAATGTGACGTCAACCTCATCATGTACGAGCAGCCAGACCAACGTCAACAAAGTCAAGTAAGTAGTAGAAATGAAGAGGAAAACAACAAGTATTATGATCAAGCCATACACCGGTACGCCATCAGTATCAAAACTCCAAATGTGACACCCACCCCAAGTATCTCTTCCGTCAGAGCTGCTCCAGCAGCTTTCGCCGCCTGCGATCAATCAGCTCCTCCTGCACCTCCTCCAGCGTCGGCAAGCTCACAACATGCCCGTCGCCCGCGTCGCCCGGGAGCGGCTCCCAACCCTCTGGTGGCTCCTGCACGCCATTCCTCAGCAGATTTTCCACCGCCTGCCTCTCCTTTTCTGCCTCGTACCGCAGCAGTGCCTCGTTCTCCTCGTCCGGCGCGTAGCCATAGTACGCCGCGTCCACTGCCCTCCGTAGGTCTTTGCTCGTCTCCAGCGGCTTCCCACTATCCTCTGCATTCTTTGCCGCCGCCGCCTCGAATAGCTCCTTGACGCCGGGCAGCTCCTTGGCACGGCCGAAATACCGATAGCCCCTGCCGCCGCCGGGCACCTCGCGCCCTTGCTCGTCGTAGACCTTGCCGCCGCCGCGCATGTAGTTTGGTCCCCCGAGGTTCCGAATCTGAACCTCCCACATGTGCTTTTCGCGCATCAGCTTGTTGATCTCGTCGTTGAGGTCCCGGATCTGGTAGTCGCTTAGGACCGGCTCGTGGATGCGCGACACCTTGCGCGAAATTTCCTTGAGGACCTGGCCGCGCCACTTCTCGCACACGGGAATCGACTCGACCTCGGTGATGGCGCGTGGACGCCGCGCGCGGCCCGTGTCGACGATGCCCAAGTCGGCGGCCTGCGCCTCGCGGAAGCGAAACAGCATCGACTGGGCCTTTTCTGAATTGCGTGCCTGAAATCGCAGGTTAGCAGCAGGTTGGTAGGAACGGGTAGTTCCCAAAATTACGCACCATGGTGTGTGATTGATTTGCGCCGGCTGCGGGCGTCTGTGGGTAGATGTAATGTCGTCCAGAGAGCTGGGCCAAGATTTGTCGTTCGAGGTCTGCGACGTTGATTTTGGAGCTGTCCGCTCGCCCCACACAACCAAGTGGCAGCCTTACTGCAAACGCACGTGTCGGGCGACCTTTTCCAATCTTTACATTTACACAATACCTTTTCACGTCTCTGTCTTGCGTGAAGAATATATTCGAAAGTGATGGATCCTCTGACACGCTCTATAGCAAACGCAATCTGCTCGCCAGCTGTGCGCAAACGGCGAATATTGAGTCACGTGTCAATCTCGCAAGCAGAAATTGAGCTGGAACTGACATGGTTCTCCTTAACATCACATCTGTGTGCTCCCATGCCACAAGACCAGCCGCTGCGGCAAATTCTTCTTTCTTGAAGCTCATCCTTGAATCCTTCTTCGAACTTGGTCGACTTCTTCGAATTCCTTCTTCTCTCGTATTAGACTTGTCTGGAGTGAGCTCTCTGTGTATGAGCTCCGCGACGGGCCTTCTACTCTTGGCCTATCCAGATGCGCGACGGAGAAGCACCTTCACGACGAGCCAATGTTTGCAGGGTCCCAGCGGATGAATTATGCGAACAATTCCAAAATCCCCTGTTCCCTCGGGGTAAGTATTCGGCGATGCGTTCGCATGAACCGCCATTTTCTTTTTGTCCTGTTTTCCTTGTTCAACATCCCAGTGGTGTGCATCGCCCAGTCAGAAGTCTGGCTTGCATCAACGCCACGAAAAAGCCAATCTGCAGTGAGGACAAACCTAGCACATTCTATTCCGGTAGCTTGCGTGACCTGGCGCTATACCAAAGCCAGCGCCGAAAGGCCATCGTCTTTGGACAGCAGCCAGCTCATCTTGTCATGACCGCTTCCCACGAAGAACAGAAATCTGAGCAGACCTTTTCCAAAACAAAATCTCTTCCCGCCTCGACTCCGGCAGCACACATCAGTACGCAGACAGACCGAGCCAGTTTCTTGACTCAAAAAGTGTTCGACATGGCCGCAATGACCGACAACCTTTTTTCTCATGATGAAAGCAACAACAGCCTTCGGGGAAGGTTTGTTCTGCTACATGTTTAATGTACCATTATAGTTTTCAATCGGAGCAGGCTGAGATCACCTCTTTCGAGTCAAGAATCTGACAAGAATCTGACAAACCGTGGTGCCTTTTGATCGAGGCTTTGGTTCAGGTTCCGAGAGCCAAGGTGAAATTCGGAGGAACTTGCGTGCTGCTGAATACGGGTGAGAAGAGAAGTGGGCCGGGAAAGGAAGACGGCTTGAAATACACAGACAGAGATACGCTTCTTTTTTTTTTTATAAAAGTTGCAAGTGTTTTCGACCCAGTGATGACCCAGAGTCCAACAAGCCAAATTTGCAGCTCAGCCACAGCATCGACAATGCGCACGAGACAGAAGCATGAAGGGAGTCAGGGGCAGCGGAGGAAGAATGAAAGGGCCATTCGGCGAATGGGAGAGCCCGTAGTTGGTGTGAGGATTTGCTTGCTGATGCGGCGGGGGGGTGGTCAAATCGAGAACTGCATGGTCAAGCCCTGAGCCAAGGGGGAGCGTCGAGAGGTGTGACCAAAGGGTGCTGAGGTGCCCTCTTGGTTGCACCCTCGTTTGCTCTTCTTTTGGTTCTGCCGTTGCAGTTCTTGGTCCCTTCCCGTCTGCTCGCAGCACGTCTTTCCACCGATTGCTGTTTCTGTCCCGTTTTTTGGCCTGGACGTCTTTTCTCTGCTTGCCTTTGCTCCTGCGACTTGTTTCGACTCTGCTCGCTGTCCCAGCAAACCTGCCTTTGCTTCCGAGCACGCTGGTGCTGGCGTCCTGTGTGTTGCCAGTGAGAACACAAGAGAGCTAATCTGAGGGTCTTTGCTTTGTTTTTTCTTTTTTTTTTCTTTTCTTCCTCTGTTTTTGTGTATATTGCGACGGCTTACAGTACAGACAAAATTTCTGAGTGTAGAGAGTGATTGTGCCATTTTCAGTGTTCGTTGCAGTTGGAATTGTATTGTATCGAAGGCGCGGAAATATATCAAATGTGGAACACGTCAAAAATACAACTGCCAAATGTTATGCTTAAAAAAAGAGTTGTCGCTTCGATCCCCGAGGTTGAGTCACCATCAAGCAATGCTCCGACGGCTGTTGGACATGACCTTTCCAGTACCATACACGGTGATCCAGAGTTGTCGGTCAAACTGAGGCGTAACCTGGTTTGACGGCGATGGTTTCGTCGGTCAAGCCGTGTAAAACTAAGTGGTGGCTGCTGCTTACTGAGAAATGATGGGTTCGTATTATGCTCATTGCTACGCCGGGCCATCACGAAAGTACAAAGATAGTATAATGAAAAGAGGAAATGGCCTGCATTTATATTATCAAGTAAAAATGCCTCGAGGACGAGGAAGAAACGAATGACTCGAGTTAAAAAGGTATAAGAAAGAAAAAACACACCCACTTGTTCAGTCTCTTATCATACGCCATCGTCACCGCTCTAATCATTTCAGCCTGTACCTATGGCAATGAAAATTCGATTTTAACCTTGCTTAGCTTGTGGTCTGTTCAGGGTGATGATTTCGAGAACTAGATCGAGGTTCTCGGTGTGAAGCTAAAAGTCAGTGGTGCCGCCAATGGCAGCGCCAGCCTCGTCCGAGTGGACAAACTCGTCCATGGAGCCAGACATGCTAAGCGTGCAGGTAATGGTCGGGGGCGTAGAAGAGGAAGCAATGGAATGCAAGAAGCGGCTAGAGATGAGCGGGAGTAATGGTGGCATATAAACAAGGGCACCTGAGTGATTCTTGCCTGTCCAGCTTCTTCTGATTCAGCATGCACTTCATAGTATATATGAATTGTGTTTGGATTCAACTCCGAAATGGAGTCCAGCTGATATCATAGATTCAACGACTTTCCCGTACCAGATCAGCTTCTATTTTACTAAAATCGTACATAAAACACAAGTCATGCCTTTTTGTTGCCATCTTGAACAAGGGATCTAGCACAAGAAAACCAATGAAATTGCAAAATGTCCACTTCAACTCTCCATCACCCGTCTTTTATGCGTCTCTCATTTTACTGCGTCTTCTTCTTCTTCGCATCCGTAGGCTTGCTATACATCCAGAGCGCAGAAAAGGCCACAAAGCCGACCACGGTGGCGGCGATGCCCGAGATCCAGGGCCACGCGCCCGAGATGGCGTAGCTGCGCGGCCACTCGTCGTGGGCCATGTGGCGGACGCTGACGGTGCGCTTCTCCTCGATGCTGGTGAGGAAGGGGCGCTTGTAGTTGACGAGGAGGTTGAAGATGCCGTGCTGGTCGGGCGTTGTGAACCGCACGCCGTAGGTGGCGGCGTCGGCGGTCTTGCCGACAGGCGCCAGGTTAAGGCGGTGAAAGGGCGACAGCATGGAGAATTCGAGCTGCAGCGCGTCCTGCTCAGGGAGGGCAAAGGGCACCCACTTGTCCCAGCTGTGCTCGGACAGCGAGATGCGGTATGTCTGGCGGCAGTTGTTAGTTTCGTAGCTATCCGCGCACTTGTTCCGGTGGCAAGGCACCAACGTACCAGGTCGTTCTTGATTCTGTAGAGACTAGGGTTGGGCTCGTCGCTACCGACGAGACGGTGCTCGACGTCGTTGACGCGCAAGACGCCAATCTCTTGAAACGCCCAGCCTGAGAGACGGCGTGCAAATTCCTTGTTCTGCGTCTTGGTCGGGGAGCCATCGACCTTGGCCACCTTTGCCTCGAACCACTTATCCTGGAGCATCTCGGCGCCGAGCACCACGACGCGGGCCGAGTTGCGGGCCTGGAGGGCCGAGACGAGCGCGAGCTGCCGACCGGCGGCAAAGAGCTCGTCGGGCTCGACAACGGTAGCCTGCTCCTTGGGGTTGTAGCTGTACGCCGTGTCGGGGGCGCGCAGGATCGGCGTCAGCAGGTGGCTGTTGCCGAGGACGTGCCCGGCCGTGTGCGGGACGGCAATAACGGCGTCGGGGAGCGCAAAGTAGGGCTTGAGGCCCGCGCGCGCGTTGGGCGTCGGCGTGTCTAGCACGAGCACGTCGTGCGTCTCGGGCGCCGAGAGGGCATCGTAGTGGAAGTGGTCGACGACGGTGCCCGTGCGCTCGGCGGGCAGGGAGATTTCGAGCTCGGCAAGCAGCGACACGATGGAGCTCGTGGTGGGCGTCGTCGAGGACAGGCCGACCACGATGTTGCCCTTGGCGTTGACGAAGTCGACGAGCAGGTTCGGGGTCAGATTAGGGCCGAGAGCTGCGGACGGCGAGCGGTTAGTGGAGGGGTTGCTGTGACGAATGCGAACGGCACGCAAACAGTACCTTTAACTTTTGTGGGCAGAAAGATGAGGTGGTCATATCTGCGCTCGCCGAGATCAAACAGGCTCAGCTTGTCGCTGCGAGGCGTTTCGTAGTTGATGTCGAAGCCGCGAGCTAACAGTGTGTATAGTGTTAGCAATAGACCAATTGCGCAGTCATCATATCCTCGTCATTGAGAATGTTCAAGACGCACCAGCCAAGTCACCAAAAAACTGTCCGTATGCCGCCTTGTCAGCCACGTCGTCGAGAACGACGAGCAGTCGAGAACCCGTGGTGCTCAGCGCCGACGTGGCCGCCGCAAGGGCGGAAATGACCGCGCTCCACGACAGCCGCATAGTACTCTGCTTCTTGAAGTCGTGTTTAAAAATGAGCGAGCAAAACGACAAGAAAAAGAGAAGAGAAGACGGCGTAGTAAGGTGAACGTGGGGGAGTCGTGTTAATATGTTCCACGAGCGAAGCTTCAAGGAGCTCTGGGGGCTCTTCTGGATTGGATACGTAGCCTTGACTGGTTGGTGGCGGCCCATCTTGGTTTAGCGTCGTTTTGGCTCTCTGCCGCGCGGTGCCTGGTGGGGAGAAGGTCATGAGTAGCGACATAGCCAGCAGTTGTGACGATACATTGCGTGATTTGATTTCTGATTGATTGCTCAGTATATCATTCAATTGAATTACTTGGACACCATTGGTAGACTACGTAATCGTGGCGTTTGTTCAAGCGCCGTTCGCAGCCAGCTATGCCATGTCCACGTACCAGAGTCAAAATAGATTTTCATACGTCAATTGAGAAGAATTAAGATTTTCATCTCATTTTACTTACATAAAATACGTATTCTTATGCTCCAACAGCTTCCAACGTACGAAGTATTTAGTCTCGCTGCTTTCCCAGCTTGCCGACCCCAACCCCAGAAAAACGGGTCCATCACCCCCAGCATCCAATAGCAAAGCCGCCATATCCTCCCGCTAGACTGCGACCTTTTCCCAGAGCTTCAACACCTTGCCGTTGTGTACCCATCACCAACCTTGTTCTTGCAACGCCGAGCCCTCTGCGCGCCGCCGCGAATCCACGTACGTTTCAAATCTCCGCCGCCATCGCCAATCGATACACCCTTGCGCCCGACCGCCGTCACACACTCAGCGTTCCCGCCTCCCGCTAATTCGTCACTTGCCGTACCGCCTCAGTCATAATGTCAGCCGCGCCTTTCTTCTGGTCCACGCCCCTCAAGTACTGCCGCTGGGCCGCCCGCGAGAAGCCCGCGCTCTTCTGGTCCGTCGTCATCGGTGCCGCCGGGCCTCTCGCCATGCCCATCGGTCCGCCCATCCGCCGCTGGCTCGGCGACGTCGATCCGGCTCCGGTTCCCGTCACGTATCCCGGTACGTCCCGCCTCTTTCTCCTTGCCCCTGTCGGTGATTCTCTCCGGGATGCCATTCGTAGCGTGCCCCTTCAACCTGAGAACCTTCACAGAATGGTGTGATCTCTCGCAGCTCGCTAACATGAGGGTCGCCCTAATACAGTCCCTACCGGTCCCCGTAAGCAATTGACGGGCTATGACGACGAGTAAAAAAAAGAAGCCGACCTTTGAGAAAAGCGCATACATATACCAGAACAAAGGGCATGGGGGCAAACCGGAAACGGCGGATAGATGCAAGGGGGGCTGGATGACAGACCTCTAGGGTGATAAGCGAACGCTATCTGGCCAGCGGAGGAAGACTTCTGTAACAACACAATATCTATACGGACGAGAAAACTCGCAAATTTGCATTATATGCTCTGGGTCCTTCATCTCTCGCCGTCTTGTGTCCCAAATTTATATACATTTTTCACAAGTCTGAGGCACGAGCCACCTCTTGAAAGCAATGCTGTTTCTTTTGTCCAAATGCATGCTTTCATGCTGCAGTTGGAGCTGTTCCCTCGCTCGCCCAATGCAAGACCCAAACAGGATGAAAATGCAATGCTCCTATGCACGCAGTGTCCTTCTTTTGTGGGCAGTATAGCCAATCTAAAAAGTTCCAAAAATTGCCCCTTTCTAGTTAATGTTTCCCAATCCTTACCCACACGCGCCTCAACTTCTGCGCTTTGGCGACGTCGTCTGTAAATGCCTCCAGCAGGGACGGCACTATCGGTCTCTGCCCACAAAGTTCCATTCAAACTGTGACTCCTTTGTTAGTGTGTGTGAAAATAATATCCACAGGAAAACGTACAACTCTGCCGTCTTCGTCTCCTGTGTATACGCAGTTCGGCATCGGGCTGATACAGGTGATACCCGCGCTGACATTGTCGCGCCGATCCGTCTTGTAGTCGACGTGGTCCAGCCGTCGAAGATGCTCCAGATACCATTTGCCCATGGCGTGGCTCTTGCGCCAGACATTGACGACGCCGCGGCTGTGACCTGTGAAGATAAGTTGGTTCTCTAGCCACTCGTTGCCCGCGCCTTCGTAGAATGCGCACGCGTGAACGTAGTCATCTGGGTCGGGACAGACATTTTGATCGAGTATGACGGATCCGTTAAGCGTGTACAGGATGACGCTCGGCCCGGAGCAGAGCAGAATCTCTCCCGACACGTCATTGATGCGCGCGCACTCCACGGGACGTACGAGCGGAAGCTTGCGGATGAACGTCAGCTGATTCAAGTCCCACAGCAGACCCTGCCCATCCGCCGACACGCTGACAAAAGTGCTAAAAGACTTGCTGACGGCAATGGCTGTGATGGGAGTCTTGTGTCCAAACAAGCTGGACTTGGGCATAAGCTCAACGGACTTGCCCGGGCTTGTTATGACGTTGTACACTGAAACAACGCAGTCTTCGCCTGCCGTAATGAGAGTTTTGGAGTCGGCAAAGCAGGCGCATGAGATTTGTCCGATGTGCAGATTTTCAAACAACCCAGCCGGCTGATACGTTAGCTGGATTACTTCTTGTCGGAGCGTAGTATCTTACTTTGCGATTATCACTGAAGAAGAAGCGGACGGTGTTATCGGCATATCCCCATTCCAGAAATTTGTCGTATGGTGGCAAATTCAGGCGAAAGGGCGAGGCACACAGTAGCCGGTCCAGTTTCGGTGAGTATATCAGGGAGGCTACTCGTTCGTGCGATTCTAGACAATGTTAGCAACAACGATATCCTTTACTGCCATCATCGCGACATACCTATCAATGGGTTCGGGAGACACATGAGTGCCTGCACCGACGAGTCAAGCCGCTTGATCGGGCATTTTGCATTTTCACGCGGCGGGTGCGGCTTGGAATACACCTGATGCGGTGTCTGTCCAAAGTTGTGAATGACACCCGCAGTGATTGCGCGCTCATTTGCGTCCGTGATACGGTCCAGATCGCTAGCACCAGCATACGACAAGTGATGAAAGACGTTCAAGCTTTCCACGGCCGCTTCACCTCGCTGCTTATATCCAAAGACCAAATCGATCCAGCGATGGAGATTTTCGCTCACATATCGGCTCTCCAGAGCCTCCCGATGCTTGGCAATGAAAATCTTTGCATCACCCTTGGCCCACGGGGGCAGAGCGACGTTATCGACCTTGACACCGTTGCTCTGTCGTCGCCCAAAGTCATATCCGTTGACGTTGGTCAGAAATTCAGGCAGGCAAAAGAACTCGGGTATCAGCTCTCGGACATCCGTTTTGTTGCGGCAGGATGCCGACTTCCAAGCATCAGGAATAGACTGAAATAGTCGGTCGGCATGATCGAAGCTGTCACCTTGCAGCAAGAGATAAGACTGCACAAACGGGGGTAAGCGGATGAGGTAAGACGTGACGATCATGGCAGACGAATAATGCGTTCCGTAATGAAACGGCGCTTGTTCAATCTCCTTGAGAGCATTGTACGTTTCAACAAAGCCCTGTACTCGTTCCTGTGTCTGAGCACCCATAGGCTTAGACAAGTCACGAAAGGAGGCGGGGTTGTTGAGGTCAAGCTCTTCGCTCGTAAAGTCGGCGAGTACCCAGGGGAACACTGGGTACTGCGTCAGATCGTTGAAGGTCCTGCCTGCCATGGTGTTGACCATCATGAGATAGTGAAAATTAGACATTTCACCCTTCTGCCAGCGCTTCATCAATGGATTCCATGGCGACGTGTTGAACAGTGTTCCCAGCTTAGAGCTAATACCTTGCTGCGACTCGTCAAAGTTTTTCAAAGCTTCGAACCTCCACGCATCTTCTGGGTTGGGAAGAGCATGGGCAGCGCTGGTGTGCGGCGCCTTGGAGAGCATCTTGATGAACATCTCATCCCGAACGACTGAGTTGATCGCAGTGAGGAGGTAGCTGCGGCCATCTGTGAAGAAAATTTCGATGGCGACATCACGGAACAGGAAGCGGCGCTTTGAGATGCTGATGGTATCTTGCCACTTCCAGTGTCTAGACTCTTGATCTCTGTTACCGGCTGTTTGCCGCTTTTCCAGAGTCTTGGTTCCAGTGACAATTCGCGTAAAGGGGTCACGTTCTTCCATCGGGGCTTGCCAAACGTTGACAATGTCTCCAGTGGCCGTCTGAAACACGTTGTCCATCATATACAGCGCATCTTTGCCAATAATTAATATTCCCTCGCAGGCTTCGAGTCCCGTTACACGAGAAACATTGTAAGCCGCTTGAACTTGGTCGCCATGTTCCAGGCGACGCATAACTTTCCGATTTTTGTCTTCAAAGTTCTCATCCAAGTCGTTCGCGTCATTTGGGTCCTCAATGAGTTCAAAGTCGTCTTCTGGTGTGAACCCGCTGTCCTCTTGTTCAAAAGACAGCTCAGTATCAGCTTCAGCGGTGTTTCCGGGAGCAGCTGTGCCGGGTGTTGTAACCAGCGTTGGCGTAGTGGGCGCTGCGCTTGGCGAATTACCCGTCGCTGTATTGACTCGCAAGGCTGCCGCTGCAACTCCCTTCTCTTTAGAACGGTACTTTTCCATCTCTGTAGAGAAGTCCGGCAGCAATCGAAGACGCATACGATTTCGCCCTTCGGTCCGGTCAAGCTTCCACTTCAGAGGCCGAGGGTCGCTAAACACAGCGCCGGGCCGTCTCAGGTCCATCTCCATCTTTTTGTATGCAGAAATGAGGAATGATAGATCATCCTGTTGATCTTGGAGTAATCTCTGGTACTTGAAGTGCTCGGAATTGTAAATGCTCTTCATCCAAGCGCTATTTCCCGTCTCATGACTGGCTAGAAGTTTGTCTTTTGCCACGCCTTCCAAGTACCATTGCTTCAGTTTATCCTTTCGTTTGGAAAGGCGTGTCTTGGCCGTCTCCTGCGTACGCAAATTTTCGATGCTGACAAAGTTCTCCCAGGTCTTGGCCATTCCTCCAAAGAATAGCAGATCAAGGGACGGTCGGTTTTGGTCCACCCATGCGATGAACACGTCGTCGTCCAGCTCCGTTATTTTGAAAAAGTCGTGGAGAATTCGCTTGTGGCCAGGGATCATGAAGGAGCGAATGAGAGCAGTGGACTCGTCCGGCTTCGCCACCAGCAATATGCGAAGAAAGTTGGCCGCCGACCGCCGTAGAGAGTCCCTTTCTTCAACGAGCTTGGCATAAAGTTGGTACCAAAAGAGTTTCAGATACTCATCCTCCGCCGCGAAGCAGCCCAAGATTGACATTTGCCAATACGCCAGCTTGCTCATAAGCTTCATAGCAGCTTCTTCTGTCGTTTCGGGCATGTCTATGTCCGATAGCTTTAACAGAATGACGCGTAGTAGGCATGTACGGATGAGTGTGACGGACTGGCTGCAGAGCCTGACGGTTTTCAGGCTTGCAATATCCGGTCGCTGCAGGTATTCTAACAGCATTCCTGCAAAATCAATGATCACTTCAGCGCCATCAATGAACCATCCTTCGAATACAGCCTCTGTCAAGTGCAGGCAGAGTCGTGCCAGATTCGTGATCAGCTTCGGCTCGCACAACATGGATTGGTTTGACAGAATGTGTTCTGTTGAGTTTGTGGCGATCTTCCTCAAAAGAAAGGATTCAAAGTAAGCTTGATGCTCTTGAAACCCAGGCGGAACCTTTGTGAAGAGCAAAAAGCCAGAAAATTCCTTGCGTTTGAAAATTTGGTCCATGAAGACCTTGATTGCAAGCTCTAATAGGCTGTCAACGAGGGCACCAGACTGCCTATTGCTGCTCAGTGGACGAGACGTAGACTCTGGATGCTTGCTATCTTCTTGTACACTTTGTGTGGTCAGCAGAACGAATGAAGAAGCACGTTGGAGAAGAGTCCCTTTGGGGGGCGTTGACTGCGGCGTGGTGCTCAAGTCAACGCTGCTGGTTCGTACAATCGGCGCCGGACGGCCAGAAGCTAATCCTATAGGTCGAATAATGACATCGCTGCCGTCAAAGTTTAAAGTCGAGTCTCGAGAGTGCAGTTCGACATCTGGCGTCACAGCATCGCTGCTGACGATAACAGGATACAGCATGGAAAAAATGAGTCGAACCCAGTCCGAACTAAAGGCAAAGTCTCTAAAATCGGCGGATTTCTCATACAGCTCATGGAAGAGCTTGAGCATATTTTGCAAGATAACAGGATCTGCATGTTGTCCCAGATTCATTCGGGCCTGGAAGGCTCGTGTCATGTCGTCTGTGGACGTTTTTGCTGGCTCGGCCGAAGACGCTGGTCGAAGCTCCGAATCAGGAGTCGCTTCTGACATGTCGTCTTGCTTGAGAATATCATTCAGGCCATGCTGAAGCATAGACGTGATGATGATAGAGGCCTCGGGATACACCACTTTGCGATCACCGAATACACCAAGTAGATAACCTGTATCAAGCCACTTGTCTGTGTCAAGGTCGGCCACATCGACACCGAACAGCAGAGTTAGAACCACCGGCCAGAGCGCAGCGCTGTACCAGAATCGCTTTAGTCGATTTGCCATGATTGCAAAGCCTGCAGACTTGCTGGCGAATTTCGAAGTATAGGCTGAGCCATGAGCAACCAACAGCCTCGACAGGATGGTCGCACCTTGCAGAAGAATGTCTTTGTCGTTTTCAGCGAGCAAATAGAGGAGCCATTTGTTTGTGACTGTCTTGGCAAACTTGCGAATGTAGTTGAAATTTCCTTTTTCGCACAGTATATGCGAATAAATACTGAGCACCCGTGCACCGAGTTGTTTCTTGGTGAGATATTTCACCCCTGGCAGCGGACTGCTTGCACCGCTACCATCACCGGTTTGCCTCCTCATCAAGTTTGGTGTTGCTGGCTGGGAAAGCGAGGAAAGCGGTCGCGAGGACCTAGACATTGACGAGCTTGGGACGTGGAAGGCGTATGTGATGAAGAGCGATAGTGATCGCATAGCTTCGGGGCTGAGGTTTGATTTCACCAACACTTCAAATGTTTGCATGAAGTGCGGCAGGATCTCTTCTGGTATAGCTTCACCTTTCATTGCATCAAGAAGCCGTTTGACAATACGCATCCGTATCAGTCTCCTGCTATTAAATTCATGATGCTTGCTATTGACAGCAAAGGTGACAAATTGCTTGTAGTATAGTTCTTGGATGCGAGGGGCCGATTTCCGCCAGAGGTCCAGGTCAATCAGCAAGATGCGATAGGCAAGTGGGTTGACAATCAGTGAATCCAGGGGGTTCTCGTGATTATAGCCGACGAACCCGAGTACCAGGCTCAAGACTCTAAAGGCTAGACTGTCGCGTTCCTCGGTCGAGAGGTGCAGCTTGATGGCGAAGAACTCGGTAGCCAGGCCGTTCACAAATCCCATCTTGTACCGAAGGAGCATGGCCAGAATACTGTAACCATTGTCACGTTCCATAGCTTCACTGTTCCTCCAGCTCGTTCGAATACAGTGGAACATGATCTCAAGGGTGCGAATGGTTTCTTCAACTGACATGGCCCTTTCTAGTAGCTTCAGCGCCAGCGAGGTGAACCCAGCAAGACGCCAAAGGTTTTCGTCCAGGTACGACGGTAGTGCGATGGTTGGACTGCCTCGAAATGATGCGATACCTTGAGGCTTGAAGAGGGCATCAGCAATGTTAGGGACAGCGGAGTTGATGGCTAGAGGAGCCCCATCTTTGTTTGAGGCGAGGAATAGCGCACGTGAAGCGGAACGCGGAAGGGAGCGCAAGAGACCCGTATCTAGGAACTGAACATTTTCTGGAAGCGTTGCAGAGGGAAGAATGCTGAGCAAAACCTTTGACTCCGGCAGTATCACACTCGCCTTGTCTCGAACCGCTCTCAGGATGTCGGAACTTTCGTCCTTGCCGGGATGCGCAATCTCATTTCGAAGACCCAGCTGAGCAGATGCCTCGTAGGTTTGAAACCCGCCCAGTGTGTCTTGAAAATTCCCGTGATAGTGAGGACCGAGACCATAATGAACAGCCAGGAAATCGTCGCCAATTATGTCTTCGAATAGATGCGCAGACGCCAACGACCATCGCGAAGATACGAGACCCGTGCCGAGATGACCAGATAGCTCCCTTGGCGTACCTATGAAAGCTTGGACAGGATTGGTTTTGTTCTGACCGGAGTTGAAGGATGCAAAACTTTCGTTGCTATTGTTGGATAGTGGCGGAGTCAGAGGATAGTTGCATCGCATCTGCTCGCAGAATTCACCATTAACGTACAAGGCGGCGCGGCTTGCTGTCATGGTCCTTGGTCTCTTGTGGACAATGCCTATGTGATACCATTGCTTCTCTCGAAATTCGGTGGATTTGAAGCGGATACTAGGCTTATTGGAAAATACTGACGTCTGCAAGATAAAATTGTGCGTGTCTCTCTCGAGATACATGAGGACGAAGCACGTCTGAGAAACGTCAAAGGCGCCAAACAGAGTAGTGTGGGTGGACGGATCAAAATGGTCGATGTATATCCAGGCTGTGAAGGTGTATCCAGCAGAAGATTGTGGTGGGAACGAACGACCAAGACTTGGAAGCTCGAGAGACGAATGGCCGTAAAGTGAGAGATCAAAGTTGAAAAATGCAGGGCCGTGGTATCTGCCCATCATTTCGAGACAGAATTCGGAGGCTTCCGAGCCGGGCACAGAGAGGAGAAATTGTGTGTCAGCAGGCTTATCGACACCAAAGAACATGAGCCGACGGCAAATGGCCATGATCTTTTTACGTTCAGCAGCGGACAAAGGCGTGTTTGGAGAGAAGGCGACACGCAGAAATTGGGACATGACGCCAGTGGAGTGAATAGCGGCACAGTTGTACGTCAGCACCTCGGCAGCACGGAGAATGGTTTCAAGGACCAAGAGAGAGGCTGGCGTGGCGGCAGAAACGTTGTCACGGGGAAGAGAAGACCAAAAGCTGACAATGGCACGAAGCATCTCTGGGTATTGAACTTGGGTCGTGTTTTGCACCAATTCGCGAACCTTGGGTCCAATCGACTCCATAGATTTGGCGAGGACAAGATCCCACTGATCATCCTGTTCCGTCTCGTCGGTGTTGTCCGCGGATCGTTCGTTATCATGGCGTAGTGTTTCAGCAATGGACTGGAAGAGGAGATCGATGGCATCGTCGCCGAGAGAAAAGGCAAAAAGCTTGCCAAAGACGTGGCAGCTAACCCAGGGATTGGGCTCAACGCCGCCGAGGCCAATGCTGGCGATAGCCTGCTCGAGAGCCTCCCATCCGCCGCCTTCGACACGGAACTTGAAGAAGCGCTTATTGCCAGAGTGGCTGTGCATGGCGGCGGCGAAAACGTCGAGCGTGGCAGCCAGCAATTGGAAGAGCCCCGTCATTTCTTTATTGGATCTTTTGTCGGGATCGTAAAATCCGGAGAAGCTCCGCAGGACATTGAAGACGGCCTCGAAGCCGCCAGCATGCCGGAAGGCATCCTGCTGCGAAGGTGTATTGGGCCCAGATATTTGTTGTGCGACAGCTCTGAGGCCGTTGGTGAGCTGCAGTATCTCGGGGTATGCACTGTCTGTAGAGGCATTGGTCTGACTGGCTAGGCCTTGGAGAAGAGCTTGCAGAACTTGGATTGACTTCAGGTTGGCGGCTGCCGGTGTGGAGGCGGAGGTCGAGGAGCGGTATCGTCTGGTAGTGGTCGACATGATGGCGGGAGACTGCAGCTCTATCTCAGTGCATCCCAAGGTAAAATTCCCATGACCCCCTCACGGGCCTAGGAAATGCGTTGATGAAGGCTGCATGGAGATGCTGCAGGTGGAAGGGTTGGGAGTGCCGTCGTCGCGTTAGCTTAGCGGCGCGGGGCACATTTGAGTTCTTTTAATACGATGAATCCAGATTGTAGGAGTGCGCACTGCCGGAAGGATTTTCGAATTGTCGAACAGGCGCTACCCGATGTGGATGACGAAGTAAATGGCAGCGTCAACCGACTTTTGAATGAGGGATACGGGCGCTTAGTCTGGCCTTTGGAGCTGCCAAGTGTGCTGTGCAAGAGTCAAGAGAGATGGAGCTACCTGACGTAGTCTCGTTGCAGCGATTGGCTCTTATTCGTTCGCCTGTCAGCTGCGCCAGGCGGCAGGTCCACAGTGAGGCTGGGAGCAGGCAGATGTTGAGCATGAAACGGTTCGAGGGTTGACAGAAAAGAAGACGCAAGTGTGTCATGATGTTCTGGGATTGCGAAGCCTGATACTTTGGTCATGCCGCTCCGTGGCTCGCCTACAGAGGGCCTTTGCAGTTGGTGTTTGCTCGAGATTAAGGGTGTCTAGGGTAACTGCGGTGTCGATGTACCAGTGCCCTTGGAACCAGCTGAAGCCTCACAATCCGGCTAGTATGGTGGCAGAACAACCTAGTGGCTTATGCGGCAGGAATACGAGAGAGTGCGCCTGACAGTTTACCGCAGCGATTTTGTTCTTGTGGCAGTATGTCTTTGTGATGAGGGACGCGAGGCAGTGCATCTAACTACGCTATAGGTAGGAAGCAAGTAGGGATTGCTGCGAGCTATGGTGGGCCTGTATCTTGATGCACATCCGCGTGTACGGGAGCGCTAGCGGTCGACCGCCGATGCGGTCGGGCTGGATGGATTTACGTGGCTCAATAATTAGTAGAAGAATATTTGACTAGCTACATACAGTTGAAAGTTGAGCCAGTCCAGAGGCAACATGGCTCGTGTGGCCGTCCTCCTGTTCGTTGGGTAGGCATTATCTCGCACGAAGATGACTGTAGCGATGCTACGGATACCCGATACTGATATGCAGATGTGCATATGCAGATACACAGATAACAGATACAGTGGGTGGCAACATGTATTTGACCCCTACCAGGTAGCGTTTTTGCGGTAGCCGCTAGTCTCAAAAAGGCTGCTGCAGTACGCCGCTTTAACCATGACAGGGTTAGGGTTATGTCTATCCACTGTAATCCACTATAAGTCCACTATAATCTTTACAGGGTTAGGGTTAGTCGTTCAAGCTTAAAGCAGCATTATTTTGATGTTCCTATTTAGGCAAGGCTTAAGCTGCAATACCTGGAGGGGGTCAAATACATGTTGCCACCCACTGTAGCTGGCGCTTGAGAGCGAATAGCGGTGGGATCCGTCTTGCATGTTGTGTCAGTGCGGAGCTGCAGCTGCAGGTGACTCGGTCGCCGCTCTCGGCGATGTTCATAATACGACAAACAACGAGGCTAGGTAAGGTGGTAAGGGAAGCAACGAAATGCGAGTCAAAAAGAGATCGCTGCGCAAGTCGATAGGTAGTAATAATTACTTCACGGCGGCTTCACGGTCAATTCAACAGCATGCAACCATGGCAGGGTGATGAAGGGTGCTGGAGAGGCACGTGCCCAGTCAGCCGGGAGCCTATGACGAGCTGCGAGGCCGTTAGGTGAGATATGAAAACTGGGGATCGGCTCTCAGTTTCATCGGATTTAACATGGTAAGTAGCAGTGGGAAAAAAACAAGAAAGAAGAAGCAAGGCAAAAGACTGGTATTAGCCGTGAAGAGGACAAGATGATCAATGCCAGACTGTTGAGCAAACGATGATAACAAGGGGTGAACTGTGTTTGCGACTGAGTCCTGACTGATACTGGCCAACAAGGTGTCTGTGTCGTCACTGCAGGGTGCCAGGCTGCCTTTCGACTAGTGCCTCGCCGCTATAAGGGGGCAAGCTGCATCTCTGTGCAACTTGGGACCAAAACAGCATGTCGTGCAGATCTGGTGTTGTTGGCTTGACTGTGGCAACGCGGTGAAAAAAAAAAAAAAAAAAA
>JARJPP010000338.1:0-124504 GCA_030782485.1 Beauveria brongniartii
GAGGTAGATAACGAGGGGGGGGGGGGGGGTTAAAAAAAAAAAAAAAAAAAAAAACAGGGAATAAATCGAGCCCGACGACGACTGGTAAAAATTAATGGAAAGCCACGAATTCGACGGGCCCCAGGGGTATACCTTTTGGGCATGAGGTGATGCCGGACACTTAGAGTTTCAGGAACAAGCAAATTGCCACCACACCACCCGGAACCAGCTGCGTCGGCTCCGCCGCCAAAGTGAATGTGAGCACTGAGCAGGTTGGCGTCGGGTGGCGTTGACATGGCGTTGCATTTCTTTGACAATTTTTTTCAAATAAGTTTTAGCTTTTTGGGTTATCAGTGCTGTACTCTAATAATCTCTGATTGTATTCTCGTGCCTCTAGCAAATCGTCATGGTATCGTCTTTAGAATTGTGTGATGGCTGGAGCTCTGCGGGTAGCACTCCCGGATACCGTCCTAAAGCGGCGGCACGGCTGGGGTACCTGCTCCAGGTCTGTCTCACTGTGCTGTGTGGCCAGGTGACGAGATTGCCAATAAGCTAGCAGGTCGTGTGCGTACATGCGGCTGAGAAAAGTAGCTTGGACAGGTTTGCGACTAGGAAATTTCACTCATCTGCAAAGTAGCAGATACTGTGCCATGCCGCCATTGCATCGCCCCAGGAACGGCAGACCAACCGTGACAAGCAGACAAGGTGCGGGGGAGCCCTTGTAGCCTCTCATTCCAGGCGCTAAAGAGGCCCGCATCGGCCCCAATTAGGCCACAAGCCGCCTCACAGGCCACAGGCCCACAGCGCAGTGGAGGATGCGTCACTTGTTCCAGCCCACAGCGCTGCCTGGCCAGTGGCCACCCAACTTACTCAGGATACTTTGCTGTCGCACCAAATTACCATCAAAACCTATGTACCACCCACCCCAGCCCCAAGGACTTGGCTCCGCCCTTATCAACACCCTCGGAGCACCGCGCTCGTCATCTTCCTCCGCTTCTTCCTCATTCCTCTCTCAACGCATCCTTCTTCCTTCATCATCTTCCAACTCTGCTCTTCCTCTTGCTGGTTTCTTTTCCGTACCTAGCATCCTTTATTCTCATCGCTCTTGTTGTTCTTGATTTTCCTGCTCCTCACCAAACTTCCACCGCAGGCCGGTCCGCGTCACCCACTCCTCTGCACTACTGAGCGTAGCCTTCGCCATGAAGTCCGTTGTCGCCGCCCTCTCAGTGGCCGCCATCGCCCAGGCCTCGTCCTTCAAGATTGGCACCATCCACCACGATTCGGCCCCGATTCTCGATGCCACTCACTCCAACACCATTCCCGGTGCCTACATTATCAAGTTCAAGGAGCATGTCGATGAGCCAAAGGCCAAGAATCACCACTCTTGGGTCTCGGATATCCACAGCGATGGCAAGCAGCAGCGCCTCGAGCTTCGCAAGCGAGGACTCTTTGACTCGGTCGACGATGCATTTGACGGCGTGAAGCACACCTTTGATCTCGGCTCCGGCTTCCGCGGTTATGCTGGCCGCTTTGACGACGCCGTCATCGAGCAGATTCGTAACCACCCTGACGTACGTATTGCCTCTGTTTTTGCCACGCTTCATCGTTTAACATCTCAAATAGGTCGAGGCCATCGAGCGTGACTCCATTGTACACACCATGATCCCCGTCATCACCAAGGAGACTGTCACCGAGGACACTTGCAAACCCGAGACGGAGAAGCAGGCTCCTTGGGGTCTTGCCCGTATCTCCCATCGCGAGACTCTCGGATTTGGCAACTTCAACAAGTATCTCTACGCTGAAGAGGGTGGTGAGGGTGTTGATGCGTACGTTATTGACACTGGTACCAACATTGACCACGTCGATTTCGAGGGCCGTGCCAAGTGGGGTTACACTGCCCCCGACGGCGATGTTGATGAGGATGGCAACGGTCACGGCACTCACTGCTCCGGCACCATCGCCGGCAAGAAGTACGGTGTTGCGAAGAAGGCCAACGTTTACGCCGTCAAGGTACTTCGCTCTAACGGTTCGGGCTCCATGTCGGATGTAATCAAAGGTGTCGACTGGGCTGCCAAGTCCCACGCGGACGAGGTCAAGAAGGCCAAGGACGGCAAGCGCAAGGGCTTCAAGGGCTCCGTCGCCAACATGTCTCTCGGTGGTGGCAAGACTACTCTGCTCGACATGGCTGTCGACGCCGCCGTTGCCAAGGGCCTCCACTTTGCTGTTGCTGCAGGTAACGATAACGCGGATGCCTGCAACTACTCTCCCGCTGCCGCCAAAAAGGCCGTCACTGTCGGTGCCTCCACCATTGACGACAGCCGTGCCTACTTCTCCAACTTCGGCAAGTGCACTGACATCTTTGCCCCCGGCCTGAACATCCAGTCCACCTGGATCGGCTCCAAGTATGCCGTCAACACCATCTCTGGCACCTCCATGGCCTCTCCCCACATCTGCGGTCTTCTCGCCTACTACCTGTCTCTCCAGCCCGCCTCTGACTCTGAGTACGCTGTTGCCTCCATCACCCCCGCTGAGCTCAAGGAAAACATCATCAGCATCGGCACCAAGAACTCTCTGAGCGATATTGATTCCGAGACTCCCAACGTTCTTGCCTGGAACGGTGCCGGCTGCAGTGACTACAAGAAGATTGTTGAGGCCGGCGGCTACGAGGCCAAGCGCACCTCGTCCAAGTCTGAGAGCGTCCACACCATGATCCAGCACGAGTTTGATGTTGTTTCTGGCGAGATCACCAAGTCTGCCAAGTCTTTCGGTAGCAAGGCTGAGAAGTTTGCCAAGAAGATCCAGCACATCGTTGATGTCGAGGTCGAGGACTTCCTCTCCCACCTGGAGTAATCTCCTCTGATTATATATCAACATAACATTATCCCGAGATCGCATTGCCTCTGTGGTCTCGGCTATTTTCTTACCTGTTTCACATGACTTAAATGTATACTGCAAACCATCTGGGGCTTCTTTTTCGGTTTTTGTGTGTTTGGTTGAATTGACTGTATTGCATGAGATCCTCGACTCCCTAGACAAATTGATGGACGAGGACACTAGTTCAGATGAAATACATTACCATATTGTCTACCCGTACGCCTCTTGCATGAGCGCCTCTGCCGACCCTGCTGTCTTGCATTTGGACCGGTTGCCCGCGTAGTGTTGCCGCTCCCTTGACGAGACTCGGATGCACCTTCCTGGTCCACCCGGGTCTTGAGGGCACCCTTAGGTGCTATGCTCAATGCGTTGAATGTAATGCTGCAAAAGTCATTCGCGAAAACATCAGGCGTGATATTCGTGAACAAAAGCGGCGTACCATCTAATTTTTATTGTTGGCTAATAACTTTCGCTTGTTTGATGTCACCCTTCCATTTTGGCCACCCGTTTGACGCCCGGGTCATCATATCCTATTTCGTGTTGAGTCATCGCCATGTTTCGACGAAATAATTCCAGACTTGAACATCGTGGAGCACTACGCCGGAGCAAATCGACTGGCTCTGTTGCCATAAATCATCATCACCACGGCTTTGCCAACCTCGAACTGCACTCGGCTCACAGAGATGCTCATATTGCAGCACGAGTCTCTTTTACAAAAGCACGAGAAGAGTCCGATAGATCCAGCTCTACGGGTATCCCAGCATCACTCTCTACGAATGGATTGGCCAGAAGCGACAGCTTCATGAAAGGACCGGACGTCATCTCTTACAACGGGGATAAGAGCGAGGCTACCACAAGTAAAGCATACAGCAGTCTGTGCCGGCAGAGAAGCGTAAGGTTTACTGGCCCCACTGCAAGGAAGAAACGAGTTGTGGCTATTCGTGCAAATGGAAGTTGGGCAGACCATTCAGATATATCCGGACGCATGTACCCAAGCGCATTTGGTGGCCGCCTGCCGAAGAGCTCGCCTCTGGCTGGCCACGCTTATGACGACTTCTGGCTCGACCGCTCCCTCGATCTAGAATCCAAGAACGAAGAGACCGTATGCGAGTCAGAGCAATCATTCTACCCGGTTCGGAGACAAAGATTACGAAAATCACGATCCATGTTCAATGGATCATTCATGTCATCAGAGTGCCATTCGGAGACTGCAGCGACTGCGTCAAGTTGCTGGAACGGCCGCGACCCAAGCAAGCATGCCGTTCTCGGTACGGGAAAAACCTCACTGAGGAGTCCAAAATCGATGAGCTTTCTGCGATTGAACTCAAGCAGAGGCCCATCCATACGACAACACGAAACTGGCATCTCTACATCACCCAGCAAGATGTCCCTTCGAGGTAGCCTGCGACTGAAAAATCGCCCATCAGTGTTTTTTCACTCCAAGGATAAGCGAAACATGAGCTTATCAGACATGAAAACATCAATGAGAAACAGTAGCAATAATAGCATGCCTATTACTTCAACAATTTCCTCTGAGGTCTCGTCGTTGTCAAAGGGCTCTGGTCTTCGAAAGGCCGCCAGAAAAGTTTCCAAAAGTGTCAGAAGCAAACTCAAAGATATCTTTGGTCGATCAAAGAAGGTGGAGGATTCCGAACTTACTAATAATACGGAGCCCAGCAGCGTTCAGCACTCCAGGCTTTCACTTCAAGGAGAGACTTCGGTGTCGCGAGTCAAATCATATGTACCATCATTGAGATCTGTTGCATCAGAACACTGCTTGCAGGCTTGCCAGGGAAGTCTTGAAGTGATGGAAGACGGAACGCAACAGACGGATGGGGACAGATCACGAGTCACCAGCTGGACGAATTCCAGTACGCACACAGTGGTAAGCACCACCCTAGATGCGGAATGGGAGCCTCAGCGTCTTTCTGTAATTGATGAAGGTGGACATGCCGTACCGACTCTGGAGCGTTGGCGCTCGTCCGAGGATGAGGAGCGTGCTTACTCTGCTCTTGTGCAGAGGCTTGACGATATGCAGAAGCAGCAGAACCGTGAAGCATCCTTCCGCGGTGAAGGATTGAACGACAATTTTGGAGGCAGTATTGGGCAGTCTACTGCTGGTATAGATGCCACCATAAGTGCTGTAACTTCAAATGGGGGGACGCAGGGGGAAACAGAATACAACTACAATGGGGGAGTCATAGCACACGAGTACGACTTGGAAACAGGTCCATTTTTCAATGCAACGAACAGTGAAGTGACAAGCCCTACTGGTCACCTTTTCCGAACTCAAAGTCCATACCGAAGAGCCTTGCGCAAGAGCATGAGAATACAAGAGCGCTCCTCAAGCATCAAACCTGTCAACCTGCGATACTTGAGCTCGCTGTCAGCGCTCAGTCTTCCCACTCGCCGATCGAGTCCGGAAGGATCGGAACGGGATATTCGCCTGTCATCCGCGGAAAGCGTCTACTCCAACCTCTCAGCTAGTCCAGGAAAATCCGGGAACTCGGAGTCTCCATTTGACATGGGTGAGTTTGACACCATCATGTTGAGCTCACCGCACAATCAGGAACGAGAAGTGGCCATGACCGACACGTTGGGAAGGTCTCGTCAACGAGAAGTGTCTACTGCGAGCTCAGTGGAATGGAAGACTTGGCTTAGTGCCAAAGTGTCGAAACTGGAAGACTGCGGTGAAGCTTCCAAGGTTCTTGGCGAAGAGCAAACGTGGAATCCTTGGTCAACCATGGGCCACGTTCGAGAGAATGCCGAAATTGGCCCCAACAGCAACGCGTCCGATACAAGTGATGGCGACAACAGAAGTTTTCATGGCAGCCGAAACGGACAATTGGAGATGTCCGCTCCACCCGCGACACAGAGCATTGTCATTGAAGATGACGTTGTGTATCATAGCCACCGAATGCTCACGCACGATGAAAATGCGCCACCAGAGTACAAGACAAAGAAGGCCGAGGACTTTGAACAGCACCCCAAAGCAATACGCAGCGTTTCATCGCTTCCCAATGTCAACTTGAGTGAGGGGTACGAAACAAGATGCAGAAAGAGCATCACACCTCAAAAGCCAAAGGGTAGTCCGTCGGCCCTTGCAGATTCTCCAAGTCGACCCAAAAAGGCATACATGAATTCTGGCGCGGCGTCGTCGCTCAAGTCCAGTCCCGGTCTGAGTGCTGCAGTCAGACGGCAATTTGGAACAGTGGCCACAGGATCGCCTGGACGGCGAAGTATTCGCGGTGGAGAAGACATGGCGCAGGGTAGAGTGGTGCGAGAGGCGACGTCTTTTGATGACTGCCAGTTTGGGAGAGGATTGGATGCGCAAGCCATGGGCAGCAAGCGAATGGTTGAGCTTTTTTTGAACAGCCGAAAGACTAAGCGGACACCAGATGCTGGTGCAGACTGGCCTGGGGCGTTTGTCTAAGGTGAAGTTGGGTGTGTGACTATTTCAAAAGTTTTGGAAGGAATGCATGGTAGTTGATAGATTGTAGTCAAGCTGCCTATGTATAGTATATAAGATCAATGAGAGTATTTATACGCATGCTTGAAGGCTGAACTAAAAAAAAAAAGGAAAAAAAGGAAAAAGGGAAAAAAAAAATTCAATGCTCAACGCCATTCCCAAGGTATCAATCATTTCAGGTACAGGAATGATAGTGAGGCAGAGAAAGTATTCGACTTTGCCTACCGTAATTGTTTTGTGTTTATGCCAACATTTGCTCTTATCCGTCGCTAGTTTTCCCCATTTATTCAAATTCCCCTTAGGGAGCGACATGCACCTCCCACAGATGGGCCATATCCTTGGGAAACGCGGCCTCGCGCTCCTTGCTGATCCAAGCGCCATAGTCCTCGTGCGTGACAGCCTCGGCCAAGACGTGAGCGGGCTCGCGGGTGCGCAGGGCGTGAATGAACTCGACGGTGACGTTTACGTACTGCGCGAGGGCGTCGCGGACGCCCCAGCGGGCGCCGGTCAGGGCGCTCAGCAGGAAGGGTTCGATGAGGGGTGCGTCGGTGACGGAGGGGTGGGCGGTGCCGCGGGCGGTGAGGAACCAGGCGGCGGCGGTGCGGTTGCAGACGTCGGCGACGAGGTCGCGGACGGTGTCGAAGTGGGGGCGGCCGAAGAAGGGGCTCGCGACGCGGGACCACGACTCGGACTGGACGACGAGGAGAGGGACGTCGACGTCGGCGTTGAGAGGGCCGGAGCCCTTGCCCGGGTCGAGGATGATGCCGGCAGCGGGTGGAGGGGTGTAGGGGATGGAGGAGGAGGATGAGGAGGATGAGGAGGAGGAAGAGGAAGAGGAAGAGTGTGGGCGAAGGGCTTGGAGAGCGCCGGTGGCACCGTAAGAGTGGCCAGCAATGACGAGACGCGAAAAGTCGAGGCGGCCGGTCCATTCCTGGAGGGTGGTGCCCTCGCCGCGGGAGTTTTGGTCGTAGACCTGGCGGCCGTGGCCGTCGTTGATGGCGAGCAGCGTCTTGATGGCCTCTTGGATCTCGGCCTCGCGAAAGGCCAACTGCTCCTTCTTCATGGTCGGCGTGTCCATGGGCGGCGTCGACAGCACGTGGCGGGCGTCAAAGTGCACAACGTCGCGGTCCGGCTTGCCCTTGATCTGGACGCGCGTGCCGGGGCAGCTGCCGTCGCGGTGCTCGAGGGCGGCGACGACGTGGCCGCGGGCGGCGAGCGCGCCGAGGTAGGCCGTGTAGTCTGTGCGGGACGAGGCCATGCCGTGGGAGAAGACGATGACTGGGAAGCTCGTGTCGTTGCTGCTGCTGGCCGCCGTCTGAAGCAGCAGCGGGGCATCGACCGCGGCGCGAATCTCGACGCGGCCGGCGACGGCCCAGAGGAGAAAAGTAAAGAGAGGTCGCAGAAAGAAGACGTCTGCGTGGGCGAGGCGCGCAAAGCCGGCGGCGGTGAGGCTGACGGGCCGCGGGAGCCAGGGATGCGGGGGGGGCGACGAGGCGGCGGCGCGCGGGCCCGCGCGGGCGACGGGGTAGTGTAGGCTAAAGAGGACGGACTCGAGGAGGTAGGCGGGCTGGCCGGAGGAGCGCAGCGCCGTGTCGGAGAGGCGACGCGGCTGGATGAGGGGCACCTCGACGTCGACGGTGCCGACATCGTACGAGATGGAGGCGTCGAGGTGGGAGGGATGGGGGAGGTTGGATGCGAAAAAGGGCTCGCCGCGGAAAAAGCACACGAGGGCGTAGAGAGCGACGAGGTGGAAAATGAGAGAGCGCCAGGAACGGCGTGGACGGAGAAAGTGCGCGAGGCGGAGGAGGTGACGGGTGGCGCCCCGGCGGGATGCGTAAGGCGGTGGTGAGAGCCATTTCGGCACCGAGGAGGAGGATGATGATGATGATGAGGAGGAGGAGGAGGAAGGCGGCGTGGTTTCGAGGAGAGGCAAGTCGGGATGGTCGTCGGGAGATGTGGGAGATGAGGAGGAAGATGTGTCGTCGTGAAAGGGCTCGAGTTCGACTTGGACCTCGCGGTCGGCGGTGCTGTTGCGGCGTCGCGGCATGGTGGGTGATGTGTGTGTGTGTGTGTGTGTGTATGTGTGTTGTGTAATTGGTCGTTTTACGTCTGAAATGCACGAGAAATAGATGTCGGGACGCGCGTTCTGGAACTGGGCAAAAAAAGGACAAGATTGGCAAAAAGACAAGGCAAAGTTTGGGGGAAGATAGAGGAGGACAAAAAAAAAAAAAAGAGGCGTTGATTTGGTCGTTTGGCGAAGAAGAGGCTAGGTATCAAGTTGGCGGTCGGTAGCGTCGGCCAGATGCTCTTCAAGTCGTGGTGGGGAGGGGGGCTTTTATTTCGGGACCTTCGGGACGAGGTGGGCTGGTGGAGGGTGGGAAAGGGTATGATTTTGATTGTTAAGCGGAAAAGTCAGCAACTACTGCTGGGTGAATTAGCTTCTTTTTTTTTCTTTACCCAAATAAGCAAAAAATAAAAACATTGCCAAGTTTATGATATTCTGAGTTGAATAATGAATGAGATGTCTTGGGACTGTACGGATAGAAAGATTCGAAAGGACAGGCTGCGGAGTTTGGCGACGTCGATGATGGGATCGGCATCCCGATTTCGTATCCTTCACAAGGCAGGCTAAAATAAATGCACCGAGGAAAAGGGAACATTAGAGTATCAGTCATAGAGCAGCAGTCACAGAGCATCAGTCATTATTACGAGACGACCAAGACCAATGACAATAGCAGCAACCCCATGCCGACGCGGCGGGGCACGACACCACTCTCGTGTTCGGGTTTGGTGACTCGGGCTCTCTTAGTTAAATAGTCAAGAATTTGTATCCTTTGCAGCCTGTGCACAAACCCGTGTAAAAAGAAAATCGACGGCATGTCGAAAAACGCCCACGGCAGATTGGTCGGGCCTTGTTAGCCCTCGGGCACCGGGCGTCGCCAATACAATGCACATGATAACTACATACATTGAATAGAGTGGGTGCGTGCTCAAGTTCTTTCGGAGCCAACTCAGTTACGACCGACGCAGAGGACTTTCGGCTTTAAAAACAGGAAAATCGAGGGAAAACAGGGCTGTACCAGTAATAACAGAAAGAGCTTTCTCCGCATCCCCCCCTCCACTGTTGCGGGGGGCTCAAGAATGAGCTCCCAGATTTTAGGCATTGATGCAAAGTGGGCAGACTTGGTCGGTGGTGACGGCACTGCGAACCTCGCGCGGGCCGTGCAAGTTGTTGACTTGTACATAGTTTTCATCAGTTGATGATGGGCGCAGAAAAAAAAAAAGAAAAAAAGAGAAATTGGCGTTGGCAGAATGTGGCCGGCTCAATACCCAATGCCGTTTTTATTTCAACACTCTGCACCGAGGCCAATTCACCTTGTTACAGAGGGCGAGATTACAGGCAAATGATTATAAACGACCAAGATGTGAAATATCAGAAATATCAGAAATATCAGAAATAAGCAATAGAAAAATTGTTCCATCTTTGTAATCTGCAAACTAGGGAGCGACTAGTCGCACGCTGATGTGTTGACCAGTTATTCCCCCAACACCATCACGATGTCGGCTTCTTTTCTTCTTCTTCTTCTTCTTCTTCTTTTCTTTACATGGTCTCTGGCAAAGTCCACAAGATTCACCACAACACGAAACTTTTTTTATTGCCCCTATTCGCTGTTGGTCATGGTGTTGGGCGCTCCGGCTGATTCGCGCGTAGTGGACGGCATTCGTGCTAGTTGGCGTACTTGGGCAGCAGGAGATGAACTCGACTTGATTCATTTCCGGGATATCTCTCCAAAACATTTACATTTTCCTCTTTATACATCTTTTCCTCCTCAAGAATCAGTCGAAATTCGACTCCTGTAATGCAACGCAAGCACCTTTTCCTTGCAAGCCCACCATGAGGCACAACCCACATGGGAGGAACAGTGAGCAGTCGAACGGCGAGACTATCAGCATGTGCATATAAACTCGTCACCAACAACAGAATTTAAGAAACATGACCATGTTGAAAAAAAAAAAGAAAAAAAAAAACACATATCTATTGCATCGCCCGAATCTAATCCCCTACAGACCGTGCCGGCACGCGCACATGTGGGTGCAGGGACCGGACGAGATGAGATGAACTTCGGCCGTTGGCAAGCCGGCGCCGTGTCCCGCTTTCCAACCTCGGCATCAATTTACCTGTGTCGCTCGGCATTTCAACCTTTAACCATTCCACCTCGCAACCCCAAAAGCCACTCTTCAATTCTCCCGACACATCTTCTTTCTTCTTCTTCTTCCTCATCCAAAAAGATTGCAAGAAAAATAAATAATAATCATCACCCACACAACATGTCCGTCGTTCCCGCCTACGAGTCATACCAGTACATGCGCGTGACCTCGCCCGCCGAGCACGTCGCCCACGTCGAAATCAACAACCCCAAGCGCCTTAACGCCTTTTCGCAGGCCGTGTGGCTCGAGTACGGTCGCGTGTTTGAACAAATCAGCGCCGATGCCCAGTTTCGCGTCGCCGTGCTGAGCGGCGTCGGCGACCGCGCCTTCACGTCGGGGCTCGACGTCAAGGCCGCCGCGGGCGACTCACCCCTGACGACAGCCGAGGGCGACGAGGTGCGCCGGGCCAAGCTGCTGCGCAATCACATTGAAGAGTTTCAGACGAGCATTTCCGCCATGGAAAAGTGCGAGAAGCGTGCGTTTTCTCCTCGTTCTATTTTCTCCCTTTGGTTATTTACCAAACTACGTCTGCCATGTGAAATGTAGGTGCTAACATTGCTTAGCCGTCATTGCGGTCCTCCACGACGTCGCCATTGGCCTCGCCATCGACATTGCCACGTGCGCCGACATTCGCATCTGCGCCGCCAACACACGATTCGCCGTCAAGGAAGTCGACATTGGTCTGGCAGCCGACATTGGCACCCTGGCGAGACTGCCCAAGGTCGTCGGCTCGCTGTCGTGGGTCAAGGACGTGTGCATGACGGCCCGCGACTTTGGGGCGGCCGAGGCGCTGGCGCAGGGCTTCGTGAGCCAGGTGCACGCGGACAAGGCCAAGGCGGTCGAGGCAGGCCTCGGGCTGGCGGCCCTGCTCGCCTCCAAGAGCCCGGTGGCGGTGCAGGGCACCAAGGAGCTACTCAACTACGGCAAGGAGCACTCGGTGGCCGATAGTCTTCGCTACACGCAGGTGTGGAACTCGGTGGCCCTTCAGGGCGAGGATTTCGTCACGGCCATGATGAGCAGCATGCAAAAGAAGAAGCCGACGTTTTCCAAGTTGTAAGAGTATGGGGAATATCATGTATTGTTCAAAACTGGGTATAGATATATGGAAACAATGCAGTATAACGCCTCGGAATGCTTTTGGTGTTTGTCACAGATGTGACATGTGACAGGTGACATGTGTGTGATGTGTGTGATACGTTTGAAACGTGTGAATATTGTATCATAGTATTATTCAGAGCCTGACTCGTCGATCGGAGGCAAGTTTTCTTTGAGACGCTGCGACTCGTTAGCATGTAAACACCAGACAAGACATGACATGCGCACATCTTCAAGCTTTTGCTTAAGCAAGGGAACCATGTTCTCCTTGACAACGACGCGCTCCTCGTCAAGGTCCTCGATGATAAAGTCGTGGTTTTCGCTGTCAATGTTGACAATGATGGACTTGATGGAGGGATCGCACTCGATGAGGACGCCTGGCAAGGCAAGGACGGTAAGCCAACAACGGAACTGGAAAACAAAAGCTCGAGGGGCGCATACTTCTTATGGCACGAGGCATAATGGCTTCTAGTTTGTGGAGTGTTGGAGTATGGTGTTTGATCTGGAGAGCGAGATGGTGCGGCGGGATTGAAAGAGAAAAGGAAGCTTGCAGTAGATGGGCCGGCCCGAGGACGCGCCAGGCGGGTGGATGACGGAGAAACAAGCTGGCGCTGGATGGAATGGATGTAACTAGGTGGCGAGCGAAAGACGGCGGCGGCGAGCGAAAGACGGCGGCGGCGAGTGGTGTTGGTAGTAGCGGCGATGGAGCGGATGGAAGCAAGGGTTGGAGGATGATGAGGTAAGAGGTTGTTGTAATGTGACGAGGTCGCGGATAGCGGCGTCGGATGTTGAATCGTTTGATGTCACAGGCGGCGGGTGATGAAGAGAACAGGGGTGTCTGCAGTTAAATGTGGATGCGGCGCTGTAAATAGCATGTGTTGTGGTGTTTGAGAAGTGATGAGACCAGTGATGACTAAGGTAATGGAGGATGAGTTGACTCCATCACGGTTCTCGCAAGTGGATCTGCATGATGTTCTGTGCATAGACCACGCCGATGCTTTTACGGGATATGATTGACCGAAATGTTCAATCCTGTGGATAGAGAGGTAGTTATGGCATTTCAATGGTTTTTGAAGATGCAATATAGTCCCCTGGTCGGTAAGCAGAGTGAATATAACAGTGAGATTATAAGTCAATGTCCTGTGCCGCCTCCAACCGTCGCTGCACGCTGTCAACCGCTGTCACTACAGGGGAGACATGGCTAATAAATTGCTCACGGCTGCTACGCTGCAATTCTGCAACTCTCTCAAGCAAAAGAACAAGAAAAGAGCAAGGTCACTAGGAAAAAAACGAGAGAAAAAAAATCTGCACCGTATTATTAGAATCCATTGACTATGCATAATGCTGTCACCATTATGCTTCCAGGCACACACCACCTCGCTGCCGTTTCACCCGTGTACAACAGTAATAAACCCACATGTTATTCAGAATCTTGCTTGGCCGCCTCGAACAAGTGCTGGTGCCTGTTTTTGCCCGTCCATGTAACTCAACCTGCGTAGATTGATAACAGCCCGTAGAATTCATTAGGTACCCAATGGCAACACAACTTGACAAGCTTCAGCATCGCCCATGAATTTGATCTTTGCCTTTTCTCAGCCAAGCCTTTTTGTACTCTGCCTTTTTGACCGCCTCGTCCGCGTTGCCTCTGCAAACGCACAAAGAACCAAACGCGCAGCCAAAAAAAAAAAAGGTGGCGTTTCTCAGCTGGCCTCGCCTGACCATCACCCCCCTCCTTCCTACCCCGACCTTAGTTTTGACAAAGTGGCTTGCAGCTCAAAATCACACCAAATTTTTCCAGCAGTTCTTCCGTCGGCCGTGTTGAATGACTGAATGTGTGTGGGCCGACGCCTCTTCCGTCAATAAATTGAAACGATGGCGCGTAATTCGATACATCAACCAAGTGAAGGCGGGCAGAATAATGACCCACCAAACGTTCTGTCAATCGCCCAGTTGACATCTCGGCGCAAGCCTCGCCCAGCCTCACCACTTGAACCAGTAAGCCCCAGCTGGACCGGAGACCCGTGCAACCGTGGCAGCATGCCTGTCTCACTTGTTCATGCATGCATGCGCGGCAAGCGTCAAATCGGCTCAAAAAGATGACTTTGTCCTTTTTTCAACTTGCTCATTCTTCATTCTTGGCTCTGTTTTTTTGTCTCATTATTGGTTGCTCGCCTGAATTCTACGCCCGTCAAGATTGAACTCGCCATTTAATTCTTTGCTGCAACATCAGCTAGGTCTTGTGGCAAGGATAGTGTCAAAGTCTAATCCGTAAACTTTGCACGCAAGGCCTGGGTCGTCATTTGAGCCTCGCTTCTCAGCTCCGACATTGAAACCGTTATTAATCCTGCAAGAACTGCACATGTCCAAATCGCAAGTCTCTCGCCGCAAACCCCACGAACCACACAAGATCAATCAATAAAAAAAAAAAAAAAAATAAAGTGACATCCCAGATCACTCAGTATTTTCGGCCCGCGTCAATAATAAGCGGCACACCAAACCTCACCCCCTCCCTTGTCGCCTGCGGCCGTATCACTCAATGTGAATCCATTTCCACGCCCTCTCCCCACTAACAAGGCCACCCACACCACCTCTCCTACATCACATATGAACTAGTTAACTAGCATGGCCATAGTATGAAGAAAACGACGCACCCTGTTTTTAGCACCCATCGGTACTTGACTGACCAAGTTCTAGAGCCTCCTCGTCGACCTTCTGTATCCACACACCTCCGTCTTCACCACCCTCCCCCAATAGCAAGAGATACCGTCAAGCCGATGCTGGGAATTGGGGACGGCTTCATCACAAGCCCACCCCCCCTTCTCCGCGTGTACCTACATGCTTGCCCACCTCTCTTTACCTTACCTCTCTTTGCTAGCGTAGCTAAAAACCAGCTCCTCCTCCTCCCTCTCGTGCAGGTTCGGATGTCGAAGCTGGGTTGTCGTAGGTTGTTTTCTTATAGTTCAAACCCGCGGGACTCTCGACGTCCACGTTTCTAATAAGCCCTTCCACGACGCTTCATTCCCGTCAAGAAACCAACGTCCTCTCCCTCTTCCCATTTCTTTACCTTTTCCTCTTCAACCTGAGTTTCTGCCTTTGACGTTGCTCCTCTGTGGCGGACTCCCCCCCCCTTTGTTGCGATTTCGTCTGGGAACTCAAACTTCTCTGCTCTTCTCTCTTTCCCTGCCCACCGTCTTCGTGACTCTTCGAAGGAACTCGGCGTATTCTTCGTCCCTTTTACACGGACGCAGCAGTCGTCTGACGTACTTCTGAACCGCAACGGCAACGAGGGGGGGCAAATAACAAAGTTTGGCCAATTAGGCGCCTGTGGCGATTCCCTTTGGTCGTGTTTCAAGTCGCTCGAAATTGTGTCCATTTCTACGGATTGTGCATTTGTTTATACAATTCTCACAATTACGCTGTTCTTTTCTGCCTTGCAACTTAGCGCTGGCAGTTTGGTACCGCACCGGCTCATTCACCACCGAGATTTGCCTATTTTGGCTCCGACGGATCCGACTTGTGACGACATCGACCCAAACTGCCAAGCATCTTGCATCAAGAAAGTATTCCAAATCCGTGCCAAGAAAAGCCCATCGAGCTTGTATCCAGGATTCGATTGCCCAATTATTTTCTGCCGAGATCTCCGACAGTTTTGCACTCGATCCTCTCTCTTGTTGTTCTATTTCACATCATTCCCTTCTACATGACAACAGCAAGAACTCTCCTCAACCATGTCCACAGCAGCAGAACCGCCACCCTCTACGACGACGACGACGACGACCTCTGCCGCGCCCGGCAACAATGTGTCGCCCATCACCTACGTCATTATCCCGCTCGTCACGCTCGCCTCCGTCTTCCTCGTCGGCCTGTTTGCCTATATTCGACGGCGCCACAGCCGGCGGCACGCCCTCGACAGCAACGGTGACGGCGGCGAGGCGCAGATGCAGGAGCATCGTCGCGGCGCCGACACGGGCAGCGCGGCGGACCGCTGGCCACCGGCAAGCTTAAGCTTTAACTGGTGGTTCCTGCGCTCCAACGAGGGTCTGAACGAGCTCGGCGAGGCGCCGCCGCCGTATATTGTCGAAAGGCGCAACAAGGTGTCGTCCGAGGGAAGTGAGCATGAGGATGTGATTGAAGAGGAGGAGGAGGAGGAGGATGAAGAGAATGGGGGTTTGAGATACAGCGGCGAATCATTGCGACAATCGGCAAGGATTGGCGGAGAGAATGTGACAAGTCAACAGAGCGGGAATGGGAGACGGAGCAGCGAGGAACCAACACAGGCGAGCACTCAAGAAGAACAAGCGCAGCAACTCACACACCACGCTGTAGTCGAACCGCAAGGAAACATCGAACAAGTGCTTCACACCGAAACATCAGCCTCGCTCCCTTTCACCATGCCGGCCGCTCTCTCCGACCCATCCTCCTCCTCCTCCGCCTCCTCCTCCTCGCCCCCCGGCCACGACCGCCGGCAACCCCCCTCGGAAATGACCTCCATCCTCGAATCCCGTCGCCTTCGTTCTCAGCACCGCCGCTCTCCACGCGCCACCACCACCACTTCTGCTTCCCCGTCTACATCTCCGACCAACGACATTTGCCGCAGCGAATTTTTCCGCTCCCGCTCTTTATCCCCCGAGCGCAGCAGCGACCGCCGCCACCACATTGGGCGTCTCAACCACCGTCTGCGCCGCCTCGGCTACCTCACCTCAGAGACGACCGAGTACCGCGGTTTGCAGCTGCGCGACATGGAAGACGGCGCCGCGCCGCCCAGCTACGAGCGGGTCCCCGACGTTGCCGTCCCGCCGCCCGCGCAGCTCCCGCGCCCGCCGGCCGCCGACGCGCCTCCGCCGTATCCGGCCACAGCGCCGCGTTGGCAGCGCCCCCCGATCCTTCTTCTTTCGGCGCCGCGACGACGCGAGGATGAGCGGGAGCGCAGCGGCGGCCCGCCGATGGTGACGCAGACGTCGCCGCCGCACCACGAGCACTTTCTGGGTCATCACTACTTGTTTATGCCACCACTCGAGCCCGATTACCTAGGGGCGGGATTCTCGGCGTCGCTGGATATACCCCGGCAACTGCATTCGCGGTTTTGAAGGAGGGAGAAGAGGGGGTGTGCTTCAAGAGCCTGACTGGATGTGATTTTCACAATTGACATTTAGCGTTGCGATTGAAGTTTCAACATGGGGTATTCTTTATACTTTTGGAGTTTTTTTTTGGTTTGGTTCCGTGTACATATGGGGCTCTTGGAACGTCTCCGGCGACGATAGCACGCATCATCTCGGAGTAATTAGAGGTCAAAGGCCCATTTTGCCATATTCGTCTTTGCACATAGCACCGCTAGTACATAATATATACACCACACGTATTTTCAGCAGCTTTACTTGCCAATTCACGCGGGGATGCTCTGCGTCAGTACTGACCTCTTTAAAGGCAAATCAAAGTCGCACGTGCAACCCTGTGAACAGTGATCCATTCGAACCTCTTTTCCTATCTCATGGCTAATTATCAAGCTATACGTACTTTACATATCGCAGGAAAAACAAAGCCCCTTTCGTATCCTGTCCAGGGAACACCCATACCCAAAGCGGCATATAATCCTTTACAGGCAAATTTAATCTCTCCACTCATCACCCCCACGAATACCAGCTGGCGTTTGGCTGGATGACTGTCCGCGAAGAGGCGCATCCTCAGCTTCATCGTCGTCGTCGAGTGCTTTGGCAAGGTCGTCAGGGTCCTGCATCTTGGCATCAGGATCCACGGCATCATCCAAGCCCTGGGAGCCCTCTCCATGTTCCTCGTCATCAAAGACGCCCTCGTCGGCGCTGACGGAGATGCCGCGAGATCCCCATTTGGGCCGGCCGCCTCGCTGCTCGTCATTGTTGAGGCCAGCCTCCTCGTCGTGCTCTTCATTGTGTTGACCGAGAGTACGGCCAAAGATGCGCTGGACTAGCCAACCGTTGCGCAAGTCGTCGGCATCTACAACGCCGCCGCCGCGCAGCTTTACGCGCTGGCGAGTGTAGTATACCCAAGCGAAATCGGCGTAGAGAGCGGTTTGAATGATACCAAAAATGACTGAAATGGCTTCTGGCTTGTGGTCGTCAAACATGCGCAGGAACCAGTTGAGGCAGTATAGGGCTCGGTAGGAGCCGAGCGCAACGAGGTAGAACGAGTCGATAACGGTGGGGACAGTCGTTTGGCGGAGCAGAAGAAGCTGCGGCAGGACACAGACAGACTCGAGAATCTCGGAAAAGGACCACATCCACTGCGCAGATTGTCAGTTTCGTCAACGCCGTGCCGACGGTTTGACTTACTGAAAAGAAACCCCATTTATCCTTGGCCATCAAGGCAAGCATAACAAATGGGGACAAAGCAGCAGAGCCACCGAGAATAATGGCACCGAGCTTCCAGGACAGCTCTCTTTCGCGGGAGCGAGGAAAGACCCATTGCATAACGCCGAGAATGTAGAATGAAGTGAGAATGTAGATGATTTTGAAGATGACGTTCCATGCCGAATTTGTGTGAAAGAGGTCGAGGTATCGGGTGCAAAAGACGAGGGCGTAGAGAATCTGCGTAATAAGAGAGACGCCTTCGGCGCTGCGATTGTTGTGAATGGCAAAGATGAGAATTCCCTTGGACGCCATGTGGCTCAGGTCGCCCAGGATGCGAAAAATCTAAAAAGAAATTTATTAGCAGGAAAAAATGGTGATTGACAGTCTGGATGGAAGCGACTTGCGTTCCAGGCACCCATGATGGAGAGGCTAGGGCGTCAGTCTGCGCACTGCGAGGGAGATGTCGAGACGAAGAGGGCACTGTGAGTTGTTCGAGACGATGCAGATGCTGGATGGTTAAGATGGCCAGGTGCAGACAGAATGAAGATGCGCAACAGCAAGGGATGGTGTTGGATGAGGAGAGAGGACAGCTGTGTCACCTGCGACAGCTAGCTTTGGTGTCATGGGAGAGGCGACGTTGGCAGCGAGGGCTGGTTGGCAGGGTGGGGGCCGGGGGAAGGCCCAGCTGGGCGCCGAGCTGAGCGCCCGTGAATCGGGGCAAGGTTACAGTGGTGACGGCACAGATGCAGGCCAGCTGCAGGCAAGTACATGTACCTTGTTGGGTGGGTAGATTGGCTGGGCATACTAAAGTCCTGGATACAATACCCTCTCTTGCTTGTAAGTCCGAGATAAGTCATTCACGAATAACTTGCACTATTCAAATAACAAGTTACGTATCGTCAAGAAGTATTTATACTTCTCGTGGCACCTCATGTACTCATCCACCAACAGCTTGCCTTCCACCCACAATGCTGGGTTCATGTTGGCGTGATGGTGAATGCCCTGTTCATGCAATTGCGCGAGGATATTCAAGAAATCCGCCATCAAAGACGCACCGTGCATGTTGAGCTGAACAGGCTCAAGGCCCAGGATATTCTGCACATACAGTCTTTGGTACACACCTGCCAGCGCTTCTAGCTGGTCGCGAGCCGTCCGTCTTGCGACGAGGCTCGACAACATTCGAGCCCGGTAGCTCTAACAAATGCCGCCCATCTTGCAAAATATACACAAGTGTCAACTCAATCGAAGAGCCGAGATTGACGATATTATAATTGGGAATTTGCTGCGTTTTGGCCATTGTAACACATGTAGTTAGACAATGAAGAGTCTGTGACAACGTATTTCTCCACGGCTCTTGTACTTTTCAACTCCCACACCATATCTCGAACAAGAAAACCTTTATGTGAAGCTCTCGCGAGTCTTTAATCGCCACCTTTTACCATTGTGAATTAGTGCACGCTTTAGTGGTTGCCGCCCGCAAGGCCCACAGCAAAAAGCCCCGTCTCAGAGGTAGCAATAAGGCACTGTACTACTATCTGGTCCACCAAACCGCAGCGCCAGAGCCCGCCCCGGCTCAATAAACGCGTCACTTCATCTTGATCCATCCCAAAGCGCGTCTCACAAAGTGCCATCGCCAACATAACCCGGCACTGCATTACCCCCCCCCGCCACTATTTCGGATGGTCATCACGTAGCGAGTCTCGCCTGACTCGTCTGCTACCATGGAGAATGGTTTGTCATAGCCTCATCTTGCCTTAGGTCATAGAACTAACTCTTGGTCGCCCTCAAGATCGCGCTCAGCGCTTGAATCAACGTCTTCGAGGTGCTGGGTACGTCCTTTCTTTCGACAGCCACTATGCCCGCGCGTTTTCTAACGTCACTCACAGTCGAGCAAATGTTACAAGCGACGAGTTCAACCTTGATCCGCAACTACAGGACCGCGCTGAACGGCTGAACGAACGTCTTCGCGGAGCCGGGTACGCCATTCTGCTTTCAATGTATGCATGTTCTAACCTCAGTTTCAGTCGAGCAGATGTCGGAAATGAGGACTTCAATCTTGATCAAGAACCACAAGACCGCGCGCAGCGGTTGAAGGAGCCTTCTCGCGGCTCTGCGTACGTCATTTCACGGTCACTGTTCCACGCACCTTCTAATCTCAATCATAGTCAAGCCGATACCAGAGAGGAGGAGCTTGACCAACAACCGCAAGACCGCGCTCAACGGTTGAATGAACGTCTTCGCGGCGCTGGGTATGCCATCTCTCGGCCACTTTGTTCCACCCATCTCCTAATTCCATCCCAGTCGAGCAGATGTCGGAAGCGACGACTTCAACCTCGATATCGAGGGCATCGGCGAGCCGTTTACCCGAACCAGCTCACCCCCACCCGCGACTCGACCAAGCGCCGAAGTCCGCTATAGTCCAGAGACTCCCTCTGCCCCCCTTGAGCCAAATCAGCCGACCGCCTTTTCGAGTGGAACCCAGGTTCCTCGATCCAGCCCCCGACCGCCAGCGCCATACGATGAAGAAGTCACCGAGAGCCCGATCCACGCCCCCGGCAGTGGACACCGTCGTCGAGTTCCCGCGCAAGAAGCCTCGGCAAACTCGACTCGCATGAGGATTGCGCTAGAGTCGGATCCCATCCAGCCCATTTCCCTGCCGTCTCTCAATCGACCTTCTCGTCATAGCCAGGCTCCAACCTCACCGCGAAAAGCCTATAGCCCAGCTGTGTCATCCGGGACTGAATCTCCAGAAGAATCCGATGATGCGCAGCTAATGCCACCGCCGAGAGTGCCTCGACAAGCCCAAAGAACTTCGCTCGCGAAGAGTCCCGTTCCTGAGCCCCCATCGGCCGGGGAAGATGAAGCCGAAGAAATTGGTGATCGGGCCGCGGCTGCCATCATCGGCCAAAAGAGACCCCGCGTGAGCTTCCAGCCGTCCCCGGAGCTTGGCTCCGAAGAATCCGACGCCGAGCCCGCCGAGCCCGCCGAGGAACTCCCGGCGCCGAAACGGCCCCGTACGCAGTCACGTAGAGAGCCAGCGGTGCAGCGCCAGCCCAAGCGTCGTCACCCGGCAGAGGGCCAGAACAAGAAATCCGGCCGCCCACGCAAAGAGCCTGCGCAGCGCGCCAACAGTGCCCGCGCGGGCAGCGCCGATGACGGTGTCATTGATATTACGGTGCAGCGCTTCGTCAACGGCCCCGACGCCGAGAGCGACGAGGAGGCCCAGGGCGAGATGGCGCTCACCAACCGCAACAGCGAGACGGTCGTCGATGTATTTGCCCAGGTCTGCGAGGAGGTCATCGCCACGACGCTAGGAAAGTACGAGTATCTGCGCCAGGAGACGCAGGACGAAGAAAAAAAAAGGGACTGCCGCATAAAGATGCGCGCCATCGAGGCCTTTCGCGAAGAAGTCAGCGCCCAGCTGCTGCAGCATGTATGTGCACCTCGCCTCCCCAGTCTCCGTCGATTCTTTAGCTTACAACTTGCTAGTCCATCTACTTGAATCATTGGTACTCGCTGCGGAAACGAATCCGGCATGTGCAGAAAGAGAAGCTTGTGCTACGACAAGAGATTCTTCGTCTCAAGGCCGAAAAGGAGCAAGTTGCCCTCCGCATGGACGGCGTTCGCGCTCGCAGCGAAAGAGATGGCAGCGACTCCAAGGTATGCATCGACTACACATATTCTACCAGAATCATGCTAAAGAATCGCACAGCATCGCTTGAATGCTTCGAACCTCATGCACGACATTGACCTAGCCGTCGAGCAGGGCCGCGACGCCGCTGAATTATCATCGCGAGCCCGCAAAGAAGCCGAGCTTGGCAATTTAGAGCTCATCATCTCCCATCTGGCAGAACAGGCGAGCAGCAACGGCCCGACTGGTGGCCTCCTACATCAAATCCAAGACTTCAATGCCTTTTTGGAACGCGCTGCCGCAGTGCTCGAGTCTAGATGATTTCAACAGGAACTTGGTATATTTATTGAAACGCCTATCATGCCAAAACAACCACATCAACTAGGATATCTTGGCCTTGCTAAAATCCATCTCGGGGTGCTGCTCCTGGAACTTCTTCAGGATATCAGCCTTCTTCTGCTCGTCGGAACTGGGCAGGCCCTGCTCCTTTTGTCGCTGATCAAACATCATCTTTTCGACCATGCCGCGCGTCTGGCCGTCGAGGTCAGACAGCTTGGAGTTTTCAGGTTGGATCTTGGTCACGTCAATTTTGGGGGCGCCGGTCACTATGTGTGCCCACCACTCCATCTTGTTGACCTTGTCGAGGTGGATCTCGACCGTCTTGGAACCGTCCGCGTTGGTGGAGAGCGTCCAGGTCGAGTCGTCTACGCGAATAGCGTGAGGCAGGTCGCCCTATCAGTAGTTCAGTACAGAAACAGAGGTTTGGGCGGACAGGCGGCGCACGTTGACGATGGGCTCCTGGCCCTTGATACCGGCAGTGAGCTTGAGCTTCTGGATGTTAACCACGAGGTCGCGCGACTTCATGTTGCCGGGAACGGTAAAGTTGATGTCAAGCTCGCCGATGGTTTGCGTCCACTTGTATGGCAGGGTGGCCTGCTCTTCGAGCTCACGGGCGCGAGCGGCGGCGTCTTCGGCCGGTGAGGGTTCTGCCATTTGCATTAGTCTTTATTTCGAGATGCACAAGGTGGCATTAGCCTTGCGCGGACCCAAAAGGGTTATGTGCGCACCTTTGTCTGCCATGCTTGTAAAGTTGCTGTTTAGTTGAGGGGTGCAAGTGGAAGGCACTCGAAGCTGGAATGCTCGAGATCTTGGAGGGGCAGCGACCCCACAACCCGCGCTGACCAATATAGCAGCACAGGCTGCAGCTGTAGCATGGATGGCGGCACTATACGATGTTATGTTGAAATGAGTTATCATGGTTAAAATAGAATGCCTGTTAATCCTGGTCATTGCTGGAAGGACGAACCTGATAAAGAACAAATAACTTTCGTGCATGATGGTTGGGTTTTCCTTTTTAGCTCAGAACAGCTTACGAGCAAGTACCACATTTACTAAGGTGCCATAATATGCATTCTGAGTATGTAACACTTTATTGAAAAGGGCCCTATGCTAGATAGCATTTAAAATAACGGATTTTCGACATGAAAGATTGACATGTACATTGCTATGCACCGAACCGTTCGTGGTGGTCGTAAACTTGGCGTGGCAAAAGTGGACCAGAAATCTGTCTGTGCACCCCAGCCTCAAGCTTGCTTCCGAACCTCCAACAACCACCGACCACGGCGAGACGATCGCAGCCGTGCTGGTCTCCGTTCATACAGGACGCGTTGCCAAAACTCCTGAAACACTGAAATCGGGCTTTTTACCTCTCTCGAACCTTTAAACCGCTACAATTTCAAGGAACCATGGCCGTGTCGCTGCGACAGTCCAACGGCAACGGGTTGCCACCCGCGGGCGACGATGACGAGGCGTGCCCGGTGTGCAAGACGACGCGCTACTTCAACAAGGACATGGAATTCCGCATAAATACCGAGTGCTACCACCGCATGTGCAAGACGTGCGTGGAGCGCATCTTCAAGGACGGCCCCAACCAGTGCCCCTACGCAGGGTGCCACAAGACACTGCGCCTGCGCGGCTTCAAGGCGGCGTACTTTGGGGACCTGGCCGTCGAACGCGAGGTCGACATCAGGCGGCGCGTTGCCACCGTCTTCAACAATGTCGAGGACGACTTTGAATCGCTCGACAGCTACAACGACTACCTGTACATGGTCGAGTGCCTGACGGACGATCTCGTCAACGGGCCCGAGGCGGCGCGCGTGCGGGCCGAGGCGCGCCTCGCCGACTGGGAAGCCCAGCACAAGGCCGAGATTGAGCGCAACCGCAGGCTCGCCAAGGAGTCGGACGAGGCGCGGCAGAAGCGGCTGGCGGCGGAGCAGGAGACGGCGCGGCAGCGGCGGCTGCAGGATCTGCGGGAAGAGGCCGACGAAAAGGCGACGGCGGCGCGGTTCCACGAGGAGATGCTCGACTCGCTGCAGAGCGCCGACGTCGGCCACGCGACCGAGGCCGTGAACAAGGTCATCCTCAAGAAACGCGGCGGCCAGAACCAGCTGGGTCGCGGCGCGGCGGCGGCGGCGGCGGCGCTGGATCCGGCCTCGGCGCTGTCCATCCGCGGCCTGCGCGATAAAAAGGCAGCGGCGGCCGACGCGGCGGCCGCGAGCAACAAACCCTACGATCCGTACGGCGGGCTGGACCTCGCGCCGCAGCGCGTCGACCTCGCGCCGCAGCGGCTGCCCGAGTACAGCAGCGAGTGGCTCGACGTGACCCGGACCAAGCACGACTATACGGTCGGCGGCTACAGCCCGGACGAGTACCTGACGAGGGCACTGTTTGAGGCCTTTTCTGGTCTGGGCGTCTTTGTGGATGAGGAAAAGGACAGGGTGGGCAAAAAGGCCGTGGCTGGTGGTGGTGGTGGTGGTGCTATGGATATGGATGACTCGTCGTAACGAGAAAAGGCTCACCATTTTTTTTTTCAGGGCAGATTTCGCATATTGCATGTTTCGGCGTTTGATTAAGGGCATGTTTGGGAAAAACATGTATACTAGAGACTGGCGTTTTGAGCATCTTCATTTTTCGTGCAAATTGGCTTGCTACATGACAAAAAGTTGGATGAAAATAATCTTTCACTATACACACTTACCACATTCTCTTGCTATAGTCTAGGCGTGACGCATATTTATATTCCTGATAGACTATATTCAAACGCTAAACATACATGGTCTCGTCTTGTTTCCGTTCTTAACCTCCATCGAGCAAAGCCCATGTTCACACCACACGCAGCCTGCTGCCTCCTCTTTCGTCCATCTCTAGGCACAGATGGAATATCGCCCTCTCACCAGTTCCATTAGCAGTATATGCCAACATACAGGAAAAAGCAGAAACGCCGCGCTGTTTAACAATAGGGGAAAAAAAAATAACAGAATTGATTGAAGTGAGTGTGAAATGGACTGTCGTATTACTGCCAAGGAGATTGCTGCGCCGGGCGAGGAAAGATGGGCACTGTCTGGATCTGGTCGAGGCCGCCGCCAATGGGCGTTTGGTTGTGCTGCCAGCCCATGCCGGTCGCGTGATTTACGAAGTCGCCTTGACGGAAGGGATTGGTGACGCCGGTCGGCTGAGGAGCGAGCGCACCAGCTTGTTGCTGCTGCTGGCCGGGCATGGCGGGCATCGGAGGCGCTTGCTGCTGCTGAGGCACGTTTCGAGCGAACGGGTTGGTACCTGTCGGTGTAGCTTGCAGCGGAGCAGGCGCCTGCGACTGGAACGGCGAGTTGTTGTTGGTGGGGGACACAGACTTGGCAAAGGGATTTGTCGACTGTCGGTTCAGAGCGGGAGCGACAAAGCCTGTTTGTTGGGGTTGCTGGGCCTGGGGCTGTTGCTGTTGCTGCATTGGTTGCTGGTTCATAAAGTTTTGCATGCCGGTTGGCTGCGCCATCATCATCGATTGTCTAAAAGGATTGGTGGTGCCAGTCTGCATGGGTATCAACTGACCCGGCATCTGTGGCTGCTGCGGAGGCTGCTGTATGAAATTTTGGCCCTGAAAATTGGCCGTCCCGTTCTGGGGAATCGGCCCCAGGGAGCCGGGCTGGAAGTTGTTTTGCGGTTGCGGAGTGAAGCCACCAAAGCCGGCACCAGTAAAGTTTGACTGCAGAGGAGCGGGTTGCTGCTGCGCCGGCTGTTGGAACATGTTCTGTTGCTGCTGGAACTGATTGTTGGCGAGAGGAAAGCTCGCCGCAGGGTTGACGAATCCCGTGGGCTGAAGCTCGAGCTGCTGGGGCTGCTGAGGAGGCTGGAACATGTTCTGACCTGGGGCGCTGGGTGGTGTATTGACATGCATAGTCGTCTGATTTTGCTCGATAGAGCCGAAAAAGTCGATGAGATCGGGGTCAGGACCCTTGGCTGCCGTCTTGGGTGCATCCTTGGGCGGTGCGGGGAATGGGTTGCTTGAATTTTGCGCACTGCTTGATCGGCCCGTAGGTGATCGAGGCGGTTTAGGAAGATCAAACGCATCCTTGTCTTTGCCTCCCTTTTTGAAGTCCTGCTCCGCGAGATACTGTCTGCGATGGACATCAAAGTCGGCATCATTCAGGTAGTCTTCCAATTGGCGGCCGAGGTTGACTGGGGCGTGTGTGAGCTTAGGAACCTGGACACCAGTGCGGTACTCATATTGGCGCGCGACGGACAGGTATTGAACAACGTAGTCGGTGTACTTGGAAAAGCTTCGATAAATCTCCATGGCACGCTCGGCATCGGTCCTCGACATTTCGAAGAACCGACCAAGGATGTTAATGAGACCCTGGTTGAGACACTGGAAGAGGCTTAGTAGATCCAGGACCAGGAGCTTGAAGATCGAAAGTGTTATATCGGTTTCGCCTTCCGAGTCCAAAACCTGCATCTCGTTAGCTATTTGCTGGAAAGCAGCGCGTTCGTCTGAACCTACATCACACTTGAGCAAGGCGGCCAGTTGGTGCAGTACCGACTCCGTTTCACGAAGAAGACCCTTGTCAACGCTCAGCTTTTCCAAACGCCCATCGCCGGACCTGACCCAGTCAATCTTGGTATCGCGATAGGCGCGCGCTCGTTCGGTGAGGTAGTTGGCGTAGCGCCGAATGTTCCGGCCCTGTGTCTGCGCTGCGAAACACGTTAGCATTGAAATCTCGGCCAAATGTCACGGCGCAAACTCACCGTCGGTGAAGCTGCTAATAGCGAGCATATTACGGTGCTTCGACAGATAGGCGAGAGTGACTTCCTGAGCCCCCTCGCGAATCATCAGGTGAGCAGTCAGAAGGCCCTTGAGCACAACGGTCCAGGTAGAGTCCCGGAGGCGGTAGTGCATGGCCCGAAAGACTTCGCCGACGCCGGCCTCTCCCGAGTGCGTAGCAATCAGGAGATGCTCAATGTACTTTGCTTTGGGAGGCGCATTCTGCGGACGCGCGCATTAGCCGCTGCTCTTTTGCGTCTCCCGGCCTCGAAGGAGAGTGCCCGCAACCTCGCAACCTCACGACGCGGGATGGGGCTGGCAGTTAGGGGACCTGCCCATGACGACATACCTTGATCTTGGTGGCGCCCTTGACGGACTTTTCAAAGGAGCTGGACATGATGACGAGCCGGACGCGAGGAAGCAAACGCCGTGCGTAGCGACAGAACGGACAGGATGCTGCACCCTAATAGATGAAGGTGTAGCCGAAGCTTGGGAAAGTCGATGGTTGGGCTCCGGCTCCGCCACTGGCTTTGACGGCAGCTGGCCCAATGCAATGGATCCGAACCCTGGTGGTGCCGTGGCCAGTGAAGTCAGACCGAGTTACAGTGCTGTCAGTGCATGAGTTTGACGTGGATACAGTGACTGCAGTGGTCAATCGAGCAGACTCTACTCCGTAGGTACCTAGTGCTGCCAGTAGTTCCTGTCATTGCGTCGCGGCCCCACCCACTATCTGCACCAGAAGACCCAGCCAACTGGGCATCATGATTACTTGCCTACCACGAAACAAGATGCGAATATCAACGCTCAAGGCCTTCAATATGGATGCACTGGCCCCCCAAGTGCTATTTTCGTTGACAACGGAGCACTCATTTAACAATTTCGCGAACATTCACGCGTTGCAAGATATGGTGAAAGTTTCGTAAGGCAACCAGACGAATCACATGCATGCCTCCGCAGCTCAAAGCAAATGGATTTAAATATATTGAGCATGCAATACAATACAAACTCCTTACCTTGAGCCAGTCGGCCATTTCTCAGACTTCCGAGTAGCTGGCTGCAGCATGATGACGGGTGGTGCCTTCACTTGAATAACACCGACCAGACATCCGTATTCTTATATGCCACTCAAACTAAATTCCTTTCCATTCTGTAGAGTCAGAGTTTTTTTATCAACGCGGCCGATGCTGTAACAAGGTCGGTGTGTCGGCCGCCTATTTCATCGATACCAACCACCCATTCGCACAAACCCTTGAGCTCCGAAGAGAGAGTTTGCGTGATGGTAGTGGCTGGCATCTGCATCATATTATGCACACAGTTCTCATCATCTGCCGAAGTTTGGTCAGCTCAAATTCTGGCACTTCGCTTGCCTGCGGCAGGTACTCACATTTTTTTGAATGGAAGGATTCATGAAGAGGAGAAAAACTAAAAGAGCCCGGCGCAGCGCGCGAGAAATTATATGGGGTCGCGGGGCCCTGCCGGAGTTTCTGTCGGCGCGCTTTTCCCAGCTCGTGCGACGCGAATCGACAAGACACCCAGGCACATCAGGCCCACTATAAAGTTGGAGCATGCCGCTAACTACTAATTGCAAGCGCATGCCATTTTGAACTTGACGTCCATCTTTGAATTATCGAGGGCTGGCCATTGTGTACTATGCTACGTCTCGGGCTACTTTCGAGCAAGACCTCGGTCTTTGTCTGCCGGAGATGCCTTCCACGAATTACAACCCGAATGGCTAGCTCGACAACAGCTTCCAAGCAAGCAGAGCTCCTCAAGACCTGGAATAAGTGTACGCATTGTGCGACTTCAACTGTAAACGATCCTAACGATGGATTTGGACAGATCGTGGCGTGGATCCCCGTACAGAAGCTCAAGGTTCCGATCCATGCGTTGGCTTCCTTGGCAAAAAACGAACACTTTCGAAACACCTCTCCTTTGCCGACCTTACGACCCCCTCGGGCGAAATAATACAAGTCTGCTCCAATGGCGAGGTTGACAAGGATGCGCACACAGACTTTCGCCAAATACCAGCTTTTAGCCCCGTCATTATATACGTTCGAGCTCCCAGCGCAGAGGAGCAAGGTCGCGACACCTCCGCCAAGACGACAGTATATCTTGACGACATCCGCGCTCTCAACAGCGTCCCCAAAGACCTTATAGTCACGCCTGAGACTGTGTTTCCTCAGACGAAGCGCCATTTGCAAATTCGCTTCCACCCAGAGATCCAAGCCCGACTCGAATTTCGCTCATGGCTGAAGAATGTACTACACCAGGGACTAATAGAAAAGGGTTTCACAGACATTGAGACTCCCACGCTTTTCAAGTCGACACCAGAAGGGGCTAGGGAATTTCTTGTCCCTACGAGACAAAGGGGAACGGCTTATGCTCTGACCCAAAGCCCGCAGCAGTACAAGCAGGTGCTGATGGCAAGTGGCATTTCGCGATACATGCAATGGGCGCGCTGCTATCGTGACGAAGATTCACGAGCCGATCGCCAACCCGAATTTTCTCAGCTAGATATGGAGTGGGCATTTGCTGGTGCTGCGACAGTGCGACAAGACATCAACGATATAATTATGAAAGCGTTGACTTTACTCAAGCCGTCGTGCTATCAAGAGATGCGTGGAGAGCGAATACCCATGGTCCGAAGTATCCCAGCAACTGAAAGATCAGACTCGGACGGAGCATATCAATTCACAACTCTTACATTTGCCGAGTGCATATCGTCGTATGGCTCTGACAAGCCCGACCTACGTATCCCAGGGCGTATTCATGCCATCAAGGATATTGAACCCTATCGAACGTTTGTCGGCATGATAACACATCTGGAGAATCCTACTGTTGAGGCCTTTGCTTTCCGGTTGAATGATGCGTCACCAGAAGAGTCCCGAAAATTTGTCATGAATTTTATGGACAACCTACCACCAGAATTAGGAGAAAATCCCGAGGGCAAGCCACAAGTTCTGATCTTCGATTCCAGAAAGCCCCGCTGTGGCTTCTCCTCGATTGGATTCGAGTACGAGCCCTTGATTGATCAAATCACTGAAGGTGAAGAGCTCAACGATGGCGATCTCGTAATATTTCAAGCTCGAGACACACCAAAGGGTCAGTACTGCTCAGGCTCGACGAAGATTGGTGATTTGCGCATTGCTCTGTGGAAGGCGCTTATCGAGAAGGGCTACATGACAAAACCTCGCAACGGCGAGCCCGGATCCCTACAATTTGTTTGGGTGACGGAGTTTCCCATGTTCAAGCCCACCGAGGAGAACGAGCCCGGTCAAGAGGGCGCCGCTGGCATCGCAGCGTCCCACCATCCATTCACGGCCCCTCTTTCCGAAAAGGACCTCGAAGTGCTCTTTACCAACCCTCTGGATGCCAAAAGCGCCGCCTACGACCTCGTCCTCAACGGCGTCGAGATTGGCGGCGGCAGCGTCCGCAACCACATCGCCGACGTGCAGGACTTCATCATGCGCGACGTGCTGCAGATGACGGACAGGCGCATCGCCGACTTTGCGCACCTGTTTGAGGTACTGCGTGCTGGGTGCCCGCCGCACGCCGGTTTCGCGCTGGGCTTTGACCGCATGGTGGCGCTCATGACGGACACGGCGACCGTCCGCGACGTCATTGCGTTTCCCAAGACGATGAAGGGTGAGGACGCGTTTGTCAAGTCGCCGAGTAAGATTACGGATGAGCAGCTGGCGCCGTATGGATTGCAATTGCGCAGAACAAATTGAGGAGTGCGAGCGAAAAGCATCGTGGTCTGTATGATCTAGTGTAAATTATTGTCGTATAAAAAAATTTATATCATGAGCATGCTTGCAAGCTTTCCTAGACGGACTGCCATGATTTACTGTGTCGACGTGTTTGTGTACCAAGTAGGCTGGTCGACCATTTACAGCTTGGTCGCCTTGAACGCAAGCACAGAGACCAAGAGCGGCGCGACGACGTCCGCCTTGCATGCAGTGCTGTTTCTATCTGATAGACTACGTTGGATAATAACTGACGTCCAGCGTTGGACAACGGCGGGGCATTTCGGGCATTGTTCAAAGCCATGAAGTTAGTCTTTTTCTTCATGGCCTGATTCGCATCGGTATTGAGGTTGTCTTTGGGGATCCTGCCGAAGTTACAAGAATTCACTTACTGTAGTTGGGCCTGCTATGCTACCCGTTGTGGCGCATAGATATGACTGAATGAAAGGAATAGCAAGAGATAGAGAAAAGCAAGGGGTGGGTTATTTGGAAGTACATTAATTTTATTCTCATTTGTAGAGCTCGTAATCTCTTTTGCAAATGTGCAAACGTGGCTGGCTATACACAGCGGGAAATTTTGTCAACTGACCCTTGCGGACAAGCTCGATGAAACTCCAATTCATAGGCATAAATAGTGAGAAATCTCCAAACAACCCAAAAAAAAAAAAAAAAAAAATTTCTTGGCTCTCTTTCTTACAATGTAGAAGAATGTGACCAAGTTACTAAACTCGTTGCCTTGGAGATTGAGGCTTTTGGTAAACCCGAAAACTATGGCATTGCCTAGCAAGACTAAGCGGCATGAACTTGTGCAATTGCTTCATCACTCTTCCCAATATTTGAACGATCGAGACTGGCCAGATCGTGATTATGAACAATTGCGGAAGCCAGAAAAAGTCAAATTTCCTCAACGTCTGCTTCTCCAACACGCTGTTACTCTCGGAAGGTGAGCCGAAGTCACTTGCCAGGCCCGGGGCAACGATATCGAATGGCGCTTTGTCTACTTTCTCATGTCTCATTGTGGTAGCAGTTTTAGTTTTATCCATATTTCCACAGGCTGGAGGTGTTTTCGTGGTGTCTTGGTCTGTTCACTGTGCATCGTGATAGACGCCCTCCCTCACCTAGGCGAGTTGGGGGCTTCCTTTCACAATTTCCCCCCCAATCCCCGCAATATCCACCCTGCGCAGTCCCGATGACCACGAGGCCAATTTTGATAGCTACGAAGAGTTGTTATGAGTAAGTAACTTGACACGGCAGAGTACTGTAAATATAGCCTCCCGTGCAGATATGTGCAGATCAGTATTGCCTCCGCATGAGCAAAGCGGCCAGTTCCCCCAACTTCCTATCACGTTGTGAAGAGAGAGACCCGAGCGCGGCCTTGATCAACTTCCCGGTTCCAAATCTAGCCTTGAATAGAACCTCGGGACCATGATAGGTAGGAACCAACGATGCATCCAACTCAGATCGCGACTTTTCTTCAATTGCCCGTCTTTGGACAGAAGGTCAAAGCGGGCTGCAGCCAGAGGTTCGCAACAGATTCACGCTTGTACACCTTATTCGGACGCTGGAGGCCCTGCAGCTGGTGGGCACGACAACGTGCTGCACCATTATTGGGAAAATGTAAGGAGCCAGAATGGCAGTTTGGTATGTTGAGAATGCTATCTCTGTTGAGGCTTGCTGAACCAATATTAGTGGCTTGGCAACAGAACCTTTTGATAGGTGGAGGCAGTCTTTTGTCCCACTTCTATCGACACTGATAAAACCCCTTTACACCATTTACACCACTGGGCACAACCTAGATTGAGCAACAACAGAACGGATAGAATACACTTTTGATTCGACTCTCGCCGTAATAAACCTAGCAGCTTGGTCGCCCGACGGTTCTGATGGTACTCTTTACTGATTTATATTCACTCTACATTACAAATGCCTTCGTCATCCTTTGGCTGGGTTTTTCCTGTGTTCCCTACCAGCGAATCGTGCGGGCGACTTGCCGTTGTGCGTTAGCGGAGAGCGTGACTGATCAACATGCCCTTCTCCTTCGCGATACAGAGCTTGACAAGGCGTTGTAGAGTGAATATAAATCAGTGTAGAGAATCATGAGGATTTTTAGACGATCAAGCTGCTCGGCTATCATGGCGCGAGTAAAATAAATAGTGCATACATTCCCGTCCCGACTTTGGTTCGAGAACATTGATGGCTTTTCCTCACGAGTGCAAGACGAACGTCTCCGAGAATCACTATGATCAGGCTATTTATACGCGCCAACTATTCGTTTCACCAATATAGATGTGTATATACGTTTATATATGCTTTTCTAAGCCAAGCTCCATTACTCCATAGAAAGGCTGTCGTAGGCAAACAGGCCATCGCTTACCTTAGTAATCAAAGTTCGAGTCCTCTCTAAATTTAGCAGCGCCGTCACCGCCAAATTTTTCAGAGATTCTGCCGCTAGACTTGCCTCCAAATAGGCGTCCAGCCACATCGCATTCTCTGCACAGAAGCCCTTCACTCGGCGAATCACACAGTATACAAAATGTCGTCCATGCGAAATGCTGTCGATCGGCGCGTCCATCGCGAGCGTGCGCAGCCTCTGGAGCGACGTCGCCTGGGTCTTCTCGAGAAACACAAGGTCGGTAGAGCTTTTACCGTCAAACACTGTCGGGCATGCCTTTTTATTGACTGTGAATCGCCCGCAAATAGGATTACTCCAAGCGAGCCAAGGACTACAACAAGAAAAAAGCTCAGCTCAAGTCGCTGCGCGTCAAGGCCGCCGAGCGCAACGAGGATGAATTCTACTTTGGCATGATGTCCCGCAAGGGCCCCGGCTCCCGCATCAAGGACGGCAAGAGATGGACCGGCACGGTTCAGGGCGACCGCGGAAACAAGGTCCTTGACATGGAAACGGCGAGGCTGCTCAAGACGCAGGACATGGGCTACATTCGCACCATGAAGCAGGTAATCACGAAAGAGATTGCCAAGCTCGAGGAGCAGGTCGTCATGACGAGAGGCATGGATCGCCTGGGCGAGGACGAAGACGACGAGGGCGACGACTTTAATGGCTTCGACAGCGACGACGACGAACCTGCGCGTAAGCCGTCAAAACCCAAGGCTGCGCGGAAGATTCTGTTCTTTGACGACGAGAATGCACAGGAGGACGCTATGGAAGAACATCTGGAACTTGAAGAGCGAGAAGCCGAAAAAGAGGACGGCGAGGGCGGCGAGGAAGACAATACCCAGGACGCGGAGCGAGAAAGGTCGCTGCGGAGACTGAGACGGCAGCTGGAAAATGCGCGAAAAAAGGCCAAGGTTCTGACGGACGCCGAGGAGGCCCTCGAGGAGCAGCGCGCAAAGATGGCCAAGACGGCGACGTCGGGCGGCACGACGAGGCGTGGCAAGAAAATCATGGTGCGCGCGCGCAAGAGGTAGACTGCGCTATCGTTGGGTTTGAGTATTATCTGGGATTACTACAAAAGCATGCTGAGCGGCGTTTAGGGCAAACTGTCACATAGGAATAATGAAAAAAAAAATGATGTCTCTTGAACAAAACGCAAAAGCCTCCAGAGTGCAAAGCAAAAAAATCGCTGTCAAAAGAATATGGCCAAATTGATCCCGAGCGCCCTGCCTAACAAAGTAAATACCAAATATCGTTTCATCATGAAGTCATTCCTTGTCGCGCTCTAACTAATACTTTGACCGCACGCACCGAAACAGCACCCTAAAGACGGCTGTCAATATCCAAATAATGCACTTGAAGGTGCCCTTGGCGACTTTGATGCCGGCGCGCACGAGAAACGGCAACTTGTCCTCCTTTTCCTTGCTCTTTTTTCGTTTGCTCCTCGTTCGCACGCGCGTGCTGCTCTTGGTCAGGCTCCCGTCCTGACTCTCCAGATCCATCTCAAACTGCTCCATGGGCGTTTGCTTCTTCTTCTTCTTGTTGTTGTCTTGCCCGCGGATGATGCTCAGGCGGCTGAAGCGGCCGCTGCCCCGACGAGCGTCTGCCCCGCGCGCCGACGTTGCTGCCGGCTCCGCGGGCGCGGGCGGCGGCTCAAACGTCCCCATGCTGCCACCAACCGCGAGCGACGCGCAGCCGTAGCCGTAGCCGCCGCCGCCGCCGCCGCCGCCGCCGCTACGCTCGTCGGCAGCGGCGACGAGGAGTAGTGCGGTCACGGCGACGTCGATGATGTAGTAGGCCTCAATGTGGGAGGCGACAGAGGTATCGACCTCGAGCCAGCCGCCGCCGGTGCCGTCGCGCGTCAGCTTGGCGAGGTGCCGCGGGGACTCGTGGTGCTCAAGCGTGTACTCGACGCGCGACCAGGCCGGGCAGCGCTCGACGGTGACGGAAAAGGGCGCGGCGAGCGCGGGATGCACGAGGTAGTTGCTGGCGCTGTCCTCGTCCCAGACGAGGCGCGCGCATTCCCGCTCGGCCATGGCCACGAGGCTGGGCTCGTCGGCGCGCTCGACGGCCATCTTGGTGGCCGGGTCGGGCATGAGAAGCGCGACGAGGCCATCGTTGGGCGGGTGCCTGCGCGACTCTTCCTCCAGCGTGGTGCGCAGGACCTGCTGCCAGTGCTTGGACTCGGACCTGGCGCCAGCGCCGGCTCCGGCAGCCGCCGCCGCCGCGTCTATGCTCGGGCTCGAGGTTGACGACTCTGTCCGCGGGAGCTTGTACGTCTTGCCGGGATCGTGCCGGGACAGCGAGACCAGAGCAGACGCCGAGGTGGGATCGAGACGGAGCGTGTAAAAGGGCTGAGAGGCAGACGACAGCGTGTACACGGGGGCGTCTTTTAGCTGAGACAGCTTCAGACAAAAGACGCGTCCCTCGGAGGGTGCCGCTTTCCAGCCATTGGCTGCCTTCCAAAACGTCTTGAGCTGGTCGGTGGTGCTGGTCTGCGGAATCACTGGTGGCGGGCGCAGCGTGTTTGTGCGGGCAGGACCACGAGACGCAGCCGAAAAGGCTGCTGTCTCCTGCTGCTGGTACCGTTGCGGCGGACTGCGTTGCTGGTGCTGGTGCTGGTGCTGGTGCTCGGGCAGCTCAGGCAGTGGCTCGGTCGTGTACTCTTGGCCGACGGCTGAGCTCACAGCGTCGGGGTCGTAGTAGCTTTGTCGACTGATTACAGCCCGGGGAATGTGCGAGGGGCTCATCTGAGTAGGTCCGTAGGCTTGTTGGTCCAGGGGCAAATCCGGGTTGTACGTCGGAAAGATGGATCGGAGAGGCGCGGGCGCCGCACGAGACGACGACGACGACGACGACGACGACGTTGTCGTTGTCAGAGCATCGCCGCCGTCCAGAGGCGGCTTGGCAATGGAGCTACGCGACCGCACACTGCCGTTCCTTGCCACGGGTTCTGCAGGAGAAAAGGCGGCGCTCTCGGAGCGACCAGGCATGGTGGTGCTCACTTGCTGCTGCTGCGGCGAGGCGACGGCGGAGCTGCTCGAGACGGGGTCAAACTGCAGAGGGGTATGGTGGGCGTATCTTTGTCGCGAGGGCGTCGTCACGTCTTGCGATGATGAGGGGGCTTCTAAATCAGTCGAGTGGTCTGGCGGGGTATATAAGCTCTGCTGGTGATGTTGTTGGAGCTGCTGCCGCTGCTGCTCCTGTCGGGCCCGCTCCCGCTCCGCCGAGCGCTTCGGCCGGGGGTTGGGGTGTAGCCGGATGACGGGCGGCGGCGGTCGCGTAACCTGCGGATTGGGAAACAGCGAGAAGCTGCTATTGTTGGAGTTGCTCATCTGGGAACTTGCCGTCCCGTGTTGCTGCTGTGTGGCCATTTTCTTTCTGTCGTTCGTTGTCCCAGCCGTCGTCTTTTTATATCATAGATGTGGTGTAAATGTGGTGTCGCTGCTGTGTATATACTTTAAACCAGAAAAAAGGCTGGGTCCGAGCCACCACAAAGGATTCAGGGCCAGATAAAAATAGAGGATGCGTAATGATATAAAAAAAAAAGTCGAACCATTTAATAAATGAGCCGGCATATGAATAGGCCTCGTGGCTTTTTTTCTTCTTCTTGTCCCTGGCGTTAACCCCCCGCCAAATCGAGACCCAGTGGCCCCTGGTTCGTCTGCGTGATGCCGTCCGATGCCCGCCGGACTATTTACAGAGAAACGAGACACAAAGCGGACGGAAAAGGTAAAAAAGGCCAGCATGCAAGAAAAAAAAAATGAGGGTGTGCTAAGAAATGGCGAGGCTACACAGGCCATGATATAAAAAGTTCTGTACGCGCCGTGCTAGGCCCTCCCGACTGCCCATGTCTAGCTCCTTTTTCTTTCGCTCCAGCGGCGCTCTTTATTTTTTTTTTGGCTCTTGTAAACTGTAAATAACAAGTAAGCTTTTTTTCTCTTTTACCCGCCCAGCCCAACACAACCTTCTCCCTCCAGGCCGTTCTCCTCTCCTTTGCAGGGCGGTGCGTGATTGGTGTACAATGGCCCATTCTACTTTAGCGTCCGAAACGCCCGCTTGCAGAAACGGCAGTGAGCCAAGCAAGTATCCGTAAAGCGACCGGTGTGGGTGGGCGGGCGAGCGTGCGTGTGCGGTGATCTATTCTTATCCGTTCCGTCCCGGGCACAGAATGGCCCATTCAGCTCCCAGCCAGCCATTTTAAGCGCCCAGAAGACAACAGCGACAAGGGTCCCCCATCTTCCGGGGGGGGGGGCTAGGACGATCTGAGGATGGAGGGGTCCTGCGTCCCCCCCCCCAGGCACACCAGTACTGGACCACTCACATCGTCCCGGCACACAACAATAGAGGTCTGGTTCCCATTGTTGCTCTCGCTAAATGTGGACAAGAAAATGGGCCCATCGCTGACAATTTGCATCTCGTGTAACCAATCGTGAGAGCCCTCCTAGCGCCCGGCCATGTGGCTGGCAAGTCGCGACCCAAGCATTGGGCTGGATGGCACCGCTATTGGATCGAAAAAGGACGACCCTGTCAGTGATGTGCAAGGATTTTTAGCGTGTGATGATTTTTCTTTCCTAATCAAGCTGGTTCAAGATGGTATCATCATCATCATTACAAAATTATCACTTTTGGTAATCTGTATGCGCTTCCAATATGACAAGAATAACGGGCCGGGCTGGGGTTGGCCGTTTATACTGTGGATAACGAATTCGGGAATGCCCGTCAAATTGTCATCCAAGTTCAAGCTCATCAGACGGGCGCCGCTTAAGGACAAAAAAAAGAAACATATGGCAGTTGACTTTGTAAGCCTGTCGATTCGTGGCAGTTCGTGACGGGCGCATAAAGCAGAGATGGTGACCTGATAGCGCTTCTTGGCGAGATGACAAGGCTCTTAATTACATTCGCCAGTCCGTGACATTTCTGGCAGAGAATGACTTTTGGAATATGATTTCTAAGCCCGATCACGTATAAGCAGCTGCATGGCCGCAAAACTTCGCTCCATGTGGCAGCCCGCTCGATTACGTGCCGTCAAATATTGACGCCCATCACCATTCTGATTACATTTAATTACAGAATCGCAACGTCTTGCATTTCAATTTCAGAGAATTTCCAACTCCTCTCCGACTCGCAGTTCTTATTTTAGGTCCAAATTGTCTCGGCAATGCAGCACTCCTGCATAATCCTGCATTCACTGCGGCATATGTGGACATGTCTCATGCCCACTCCATCTCTTGAGATTGCTTTGCTGCATCACCACTATTTATTGTACATGGCGACTGTACTTGCTGTGCATTTTAAAGACCAACCAGGCTAATGTACTTCTCAAGCTCTCTCATAGTACGCGAGGCATAAGCAATTGCCTTGGTAGCCTTGCACTGGCTCAAGGACAAGACGGCACTGCCAAAACCAGCGCCAGCTTTGGGGATGCTGCGCGGTACAGGCCACGAGCTCAGCCTTGAGAAATCCGCGAGAGCGTGCATGAATGGTTGCCAAATTAGCTGAGTCGAAAGAGATTTGTGCAATCCAGATATCGAACCACGCATGGAAACAGGCTGCGCAAGTGCTGGTCGGACAGCTGCATGGCTCGGGACACATGCCATGATACTAATGCACAGATAAATCTCAGCACGTCAAGTGCAATGAAAAAAAGCCTTTGTGCAAGCTCAAGCTTTTTTGCTCTGTACCGATGTGTGTCTCGGGCTGCAAGTGCTTTCTGGACCGGCGTCTGGGCCATCATTGAGAGCTACCCGTACAGCCGACTGTGACGTAGGTTATGCGAGCCCAGGATTCGCAAGTACTTTTTGGCGACGTCTTTGCTGATGCTGGCGAAATCAGTACTCTTTATGGCCAGAGTTCGTCGCCAACGTAAGTAATCACACTTGTACTGTTGAATGCCTGGCTTCTGGTCATCTTCAGCGAGACGGCGGCTCCCAACTCGCATGTAGACGTTGGCCTATGGCGATGAAGAGTAGCTTTCAATGCCTGAGATGGCCCAATAATCGGTTCCAGGTCGACCAGTTTGGGGCTTTTAATATGATAGAGACGCAGCTAGATCTTGTCAAGTTTTGAACACGTCGTGAGATTTCACCATCGCAGTTGCGACAGAGCCAAGATGACTTTTTCTATTTGTACAGTTGGGAGAAGTTTCGATGAAGCTGTATATATATGCCAAAGACCACAAGTAAGAAATCCGAAATATTGCCCTGCAACAACGCACAACAGTGTACAGAGATGAAGATATCAAACGCCAGACAAATGCAAAGTGCCCACTCCCCCAGCTTCGTGCCCATCATACATATACAAGTACACATTCCCTTCCCTCCACCTCCTCCCTCCCAAGGGCCGTGGCCACCCCATCATCATCGTTTGTTGCCGTCGAGCGGGCGATCCTTGGCCGGCATGCCGCCAATCCTCTCCTGCAGCTGGACGCCCTTTTGCTCAGCGTCCCTCTGCCGCGACAGCCGCACGTCCTCGGGCAGCCCCCACCAGTCGTGCATGAATTCCTCCTGCGCGACGGCCACCTTATTCCTGGCCTCGCGCTGGCGCTGGCGGTCCATGCGCATCGCGAACCACTCCTCGCGCGCCGCGTCGTGCTCCTTTTGGTTGGCGTGCAGCTTCATGCAGCCGTTCATGACGCGGTGCTCGGCGCGGCACGCAAACGAGACGGTGAATGTGCGGCCAAGGGCGCAGGCGGCAAAAGCTGTAGGGGGGGCAGAAAAAGGTGGACGTTAGTTATCATCAAAAGGGTGAGCGTTTCTCCTTTTTTTTTTCTTTGGGAGACGGGGTTTGATGGATGCGGGGGGCTACCTTTAATCTCGTCGGCGCATTGCTTGCGGACGCGCGCATAGTAAATGTCGCGCACTTGCGACTCCTGGGACGCGGACAGCGGGAGCGGATTGCGTGACGGCACGCCCAGGCGCTCCGGGGGAGGCGTAGGCAGATCGGATGCTTGGCCAGCCATTGCAGCGTCCATGTGTTGCTTCTATTCTGAACGGGGTATCGGGCTGTCGTCGAGTTTTGTCGAATCGTACGAGGTTCGACGCTCCAGGGAGGTTCGACGATGCGAATTGGTTATGCTGGAGCCGCTAACGGACAAGGCAGAGGTAATTAGCCGGCACGTTCCACGCCTCGTAGAATATTTGCTTCCAGAATTTGAGTGTCGCGAGAGCCAATGCGTCCTTGGCTGCTTCGCCGTTCGCTGTGACGGAACTTTGTTCAGTGCTCGGAGCTTGGCCTTGCATGGCGTGGTTGGGCGGCAGTATTCTCACACCGCCTGCCTCATTCGCATAAATTGATCAAAATATCCAGCTTAATAATTAACACGAGTACGAAACGCGCTGGTCGATTTATTAGGAAGCTTTATTTTACTTTTTTAAGACTCAGATTTACGCTTGCCTTCTTGTGGAATGGTTGAAGGGGCTTTCATCATCTGACTGCGGCTGAGCGCCATGTTCTCGGCGCCTACCATGAGGTTATGAGGCTGAACTTTGTACTCAGCTGGGGCATGTGAACAAGGCAACCCATGTATTTTTCCGTGGAAATTTTCCGAGTAAAATTTTTGGATAAAATCATGAGCAACACCCTATTGAAAAGGTTTGGATATCGATAAAAGTGCGCCCCAAGATTCGCAAATTGGTATCAAAGAAGTCATCGCCCCCCGGCCCGCGTAGCAATCCCATTCATATCATTACATCACATTTGAGTTGAGTATTTCCAGAACAAAACCTCACCCCATTGTCATTTTCTGTGGTCGGCCAATGATCCGAATATCACCCTGCAAATGTCAATGACATTTACTGGTGGTGTTGCTGCTGCTGCTGCTGTGGAGTCATCTGGCTGGGGTCGTGAGGGTGTTGCTGCTGTGGCTGCTGGTACTAGGTGTCAACTTGAGGAGCTTGGTACTGGGCCTGGGCTTCAACAGGCTGCTGAGGGTATTGGGGATATGCCTGTTGCTGCTGGCCGTTGTACTCGGGCTGGACATATTGCTGAGTCTGCTGAGTCTGCTGAGTCTGCTGAGTCTGCTGCGGCTGCGGCGGCTGCTGGCCCTGGACCTTTTGCTCCTCCATGTTGTGACCGGCAGTGACAGTGCTGGAGGAGCCGAGGGTATAACGGCCGTCTTTGCGACCTTTGAGGAAGTTCATGATTGTCCAGACGAGGGTGGCAATGAAGAGGACCCTATAGTATTGTAAGTATAGGCTCACGTCATCGGGGTGGCGGTGCAGGGCAACTCACCAAACAACAGCGCCAAGAGCAGCGACACCGGCAAGAAGGCCGCCGAGAGTCTGCCAGGTCATGGCGCGACGCTCAATGGAACGCTTCTTGTAGTCGTAGCAGATGCCTTCGTAGCAAAACCGGCCGTGCCCGCTTCCGTTGCGCACTCGGCCGCCGCCAATGTTGCCCAGCTCGGCGCGACGAGCGGCGTTGAGAGCCCACGCAGACAGCCAGATGATACACATGAAGGCGTCCAGAGCAATGACTGCGTAGATGGTGTAAAAGGCATTGGCGGCGGGGATCTTTTCCGTCACGAGAATGTAGGCAACGACGACCCAGGTGAAGACGGCCTAGCCGAGCGTGTTAGTGAGTGCATAGGTGCTGGGAGTTCACACAATGTAGTAGTCAAGTGCGAAAAAAGTTGACATACGGCGGCAATGGCGAGGCTGGGAGCGTCGAAGAGCGCAAAGTCGGTCCAAGCAGCGGCCATGCCCAGAACGACAATCGACAGGACAACCTGAGCGATTCGGATGCCAAACACCCACAACGGGGTGACGAGCGTCTTTTGGGGATTGACGGCGCGGCTATCCATTGTGGTGAAAAGGACAGAACCGTTGACTTAATTAAGGTGGTACAAGTATTAGATGGCGTTCGATAAGGAAAGAGGTTGAGACTTTGAGGTTTGGGTATCGTAGGGATTGAAAATCAAATGGAAGCACTTTGTCGGGTAAGTTGGTGATGGATGGCCTACGAGCTGAACCTGGGAGCTCAAGATGTTATATGAATAGACAGCCACCAAGCTCTCATGTCCGTGGTCGGCACGTTCAAACAGCAAACCAAGGGAAAAAAAATACTTGTACGAGGGCGGAGCTTGCCAGGCAACCAGGTAGCTCACCCCATGTCGCCAAAGCCTCCGTGTGAGCCCAGGGCTGAATCATCGCGCCAGCCCGCTCAGCCCTGGGCCCATAGCGGTTGCTGGCAGGGGATTGACCACGCCTCGTAGCTTCACTATTTACAGGCTCTCCTCCTCAACTGACCCCTAGTTACAACAAAGCGCCATTCAGCCGCAATGGGGCTTGCTTGCTAGAGACGCTGTTGATTCAGTGATTCGGGACGGCTCGGTGGAGTTTGGCGTTGGCTGTCATCAGGCTCTCAATCGCAGCCAAGGCGAGCACAGTAAGTTGGTTTGGGCGCTAACTGCTCAGCTAAAACGCTGCTTGACCGTTTCGAACCCTCGTGGAAGCCCAGTCCGGTTTTGGTGTCTTTTGCACAGCACATCAGGGAGGTTAAAGAGGGATCGGCATGGCGGCAGAATGGGCTCAGCCACAGGAGAGCAATGGCTCAGCTGGTTCCCCTTCTGCAGCACCGAAATCTAACTATTTATTGTTCGATGCAGCTTTTCCAAAATTAAATCGACTCGAAATTGAAACGTGGCAATGATGCTGTTTAGCGATAGGAGTCTCCATCACTACCATTTTTTAAATGCCAGTCGAGAGAGTTTTGCGTAGTGCTTGTCTTTCCGAAAGGCAAGTTCTGGGTGCTTATATGGGCTTGTTACAGCCGCCATCATGCACATGCGCAACGCACCGTCACCATACGCAATTAGCTGTCAATGTATGACAAATCGCTCCCTAACCACGGCGAGTAGAAATCAATAAAGTACAACAATAATAAAGCACAACGCGATGCTTCACCTCGGACCTGCATCAGTAGCCCGAAGCTAACTGGCCGCCGGTTGTAAGCGATTGCCGGCATGCTTCCAAAGGGCTGGTACGACGAGATTAGATTCTGGGAATCAAGTACGGAGTAATCTGTATACCCCCATAGTTACGTATGGTGTTCCAGTCTGGGACCGCAAATGATATCAACCGATCAGATGATCAATCAATACTCGGACCCCTCGAGGCAGTTTGGCAAAAAGCCAACAACAGAGCTTACGTATTCTACTTGGATAATTCCACACAAAATGCTAGCAAAAGCGAAACGAAAACCCCCCGAAACAAGTGTAAACGAATCTGTCCGAGTCTACCACAGAGCCCATCACAGAGACTACGAAAGCAATCTGCTCAGGGCCAACTACAATGTACCGCTAAAGAGCCTGCCTAAAGACCGGCCAAAGAGACAACAGATATAACATAAAGGGAAACAAGAGGTGACCAGAGAAAGCAGATAGCATGCATGTAATAAAAACTCGATAATGCGTTGGATGGCTAGAGCTAGTTGGTGACATTGCGTCTCCGACTTTTCCAACACGCGTTTTGTATTTAGCGACGCTTTCGATGACGTCTCAGCTTGTGTGCATCGTCTTTTGTCTCAATAAGGCAATCGGGGCAATTTAGTGGCTACGCTAGCCGTTAACTACTGTAAGCCTTGTGAGTGCCGAGACGGACAGAGAGGCTGTGCGCCGACGGTGCCACAACGACGGGCGCTGGTGTCTGCATGGTGACGAAACATGTAATCTACTCAGTAGTTAGGCTGTCGGAGGCCCCGGCTCTTATTGGACGTCTTTCTTCCAAGAATGTTGGTCTCTGGCATGGCTTTGTTGAATCATGTTTCATCGAGTGGCACCCGCTGAAGACGGCGCTTACACGTTCGCTGCTGCAGAGAGTGGCACCAGCCAAACGGCGTTGGCTCGAGACCAACACTCGTTGGAGGTTGGGTTTGGGTTTTGCCGTGGCATTGTTGAACTCTTGGGGCGTTGCATGCATACTGACACGCCTGAAAAAGGCACTTCTTCGGTTCCTGATCCAGGCACGCGTTTCCAACATGACTGTTGAAGCTGCATCGATGCTACCCTTTATAAATGACATAACAGTTGGGATTGCGCTTTCAGTCTAGCTATTCCCACTTCTGAGAACTTGTCCAGCTAGTTCTTGCTGATTAAGTATTTCTCGTCTCTGCAACCGTAGTCAACTTTCGTCATAGGTCGTGCAAACTTGGCCAATTCTTTCCAAACGTCGCGGAATACGGCTAGACGGCTGACATGACATCCGGTCGTGAATCAGTTTAGTCATAATAGCACAAGCCTCCGAAAAGCAGTCAGTCAGCTATGTCTTTGTAGAGCGAAATGCAACCGTATTCATACAGCATCATCTGATACACGACGGCAATGAGCTATTTGCAACATGTGTGCACGCTCATCATGTGCAGAGAGCATCGTTTCTGTGGGTATATATTGCCCGGAGAGTCCTCCTGATCATGTTTGTCCAAATGCAACTCCCAAATCGCCCAACACGCCCAACACGCCCAACACGCCCAACCGTTGCCATAAAGGTCATTCGTCCGAGTTTCACATCGCGCAAGAGAAGAAGAATGGCGGTAACCTGCAAATGTCGCTACGTTATAAAAAAGGGCCGCTGTGGTCACTACCTTGGGGAAGAAGAGTACAAGCCCAAGAACGCACACGATTGCCCGGTAGCAGTGAGCAGGTTGAAGAAGGGTCAAACTATTGTTCATTGCCCCAATGCAAAGTTGGATATCATCCAAGAAGAAGAAAGAGTCTGCAAACGACCGAAATGCTGGACCAGAGTGATGCTTCAGCAAACCCCTGGTTGGCGTTGCTGCAAGTGCAATGACAGGACGCCCAAGGGCAAATTTGTGTGCTTTAGTATCAAGTGCAGACATCATTGTTGCCAAAATTGTAAACCATACGATCCAGCTGACAACCCGCCACGGTCGAATCGGGGTACCCAGAATTCAGAACCAGTCGATCCAGCTGAAGAGCCGCCAGAGGCGGATGATGAGGGTACTGGGAATTAGACTGACGATGAACAGACGGCGATGCGGCCTAGGCAGAAATAGATGCGGGAGAGGTTTATAATATTCGAATCAAGGCAGTTGAAAAGTTGGCACATCTGATTTCTTCAAACAAACATATTATCATGAAGCTTCCTTTCCTGCGACTCTGGGTCTCTTGAAAGCGTCTAGAAGTGAGCTGGTTTCACGACGACATGAAACGGGCACCCGGATGGCTATCAACAGGCACCAGCATGCGGCACGCTTTCCCAACTTTTTTATCCTGTGCAGTTCTCCCATCTCCTCTTGAATGGAGAGAAATTCTTTACTGGTTGGGCCCTCCAATTAAAACCTTGATAACTTGACCCTCTCTGACCTTTTTGAATGCCTCCTCAGCCTGACGGAATTCCACCACCTCAGACACCAGCTTCTTGACATCCACCTTGCCACTTGCCACCAGCTCAATGGCCAGCTCATAGTCTCCAGGACCATAACGAAAGGAACCTCTGACTGTGACCTCCTTGAGGCACATGGCCATGATTGGAAAGGTAATGTCGGCCTTTCCCATGCCGCCCTGGACATATGTGCCGCCCATGCGCACGGTGTGAATACTCGCCTGGATGGAGGGCTCGGCGCCGCTGGCGTCAATGACCACGTCGGCGCCGTCGCCCAGGCCGGCCGCCTCCTTGAGCGCCGCGGCATTGTCCTCGGCCGCGATTCTCTGCGACGCGTACGTGTGCGTCGAGCAAAACGACCTGGCAAAGTCGAGCTTGGACTGGACAATGTCCACGCTGACGACCTTGGACGCGCCGTGCGCCTTGGCGACGGCAGCGCAGAGGAGGCCGACGGGACCGGCGCCCATGACGACGACGGAGCTGCCCGGCCGCACGTCACCCTGTCTGACAATGTGCACGGCGACGGCGAGCGGCTCAATCAGCGCGCCCTCGTGCAGCGAGACCTGGTCGGGCAGCTTGTAGCAAAAGTCAGACGGCGCCGCCCACAGACCCGTCAGCGTGCCGTGGTGCGGCGGCGTCGCGGCGAAAATCATCTTGGCGCACAGGTTGTACTTGCCCGCGCGGCAGTGCTTGCAGCGTCGGCAGCCGTAGCCGGGCTCGAGGGCGACGCGGTCGCCGGGCTTGAGATCCGTGACGGCGGAGCCCACCTCGACGACGGTGCCGGAGGACTCGTGGCCGAGGACCATGGGCTCCTTGACGACAAAGTGGCCGATGGCGCCGTGCACGTAGTAGTGCACGTCGCTTCCGCAGATGCCAGTGTAGTTGACGGCTACCAGCACATTGTGAGGGTCCTCAATGGTGGGCTTGGGCTGCTCGACGTAGGCCACATCAAGCGGCTCGTTGAGGATAAAGGACAGGTTCTGCTTAACGTCAGTATATTTTTCAGAGTTTACTTCTTTTTGCAAGAGTCTCAGCTCACACTGAGCTTTTCCTTATTCAAAGCTTGGGCCGCCATCCTAGCGAAGGTAAGGCAGGTCTCTCGGAGTCGGGCGTTCTGCCAGTCGGTGCAGCAGGTATTTCAAACACAGTGACGTGACTTCGACTGATGTCTAAATACTGGTTTAGATATTGAAACGTACGACTTTCCGCCAATAGAGCTGTTTTGTGATACTCAACTGCATATCGCCACTATGGGCGTCATGGTGGTTCATGCCCCGCACTGTCAATATTCTGCGGAGCTGTCGATGCGCACCAATAGCATCGTGTGAATCTTGACTGCAGAAGCGGCCCAATCGCCGACTCTTCCATCACCAGTATGCATATGAGGGCATCAACATGCTTGAGCGGAACTTCCAGACGTGGTCGGTCCGTTGCGTAGTGTTCCATGGGCGGCGTTGTCTACGGCGGAAAGCATTGCGCTCGGCAGCAATTCCACGCGCCGGGCTGCCATGGAGGAGATGCAATTGGTGAGTAATTCACTGCCAAATTGCGCAAGCATATAAAACAATGAAATCTGAAATCGGCGGATCATTCAACAAACATGTGTTGGCAAATGGCAGCTTAAAATATCCGACTGTCAGCCAGGACCCCGCGACACCAGCCTCGGCTAGCCCCTCCAAATCAGAAGCGTAGCCGTCTGGCGCAAGACTTTCAAGTCAATCGCCCATCTACGATTATTGCATTCCTTTTTAGAGTAATCATCTCGCTTTCCCCACCATGTCCAAATCTGAATTTCATTCCATACTCTACGATAAATCCACCGATGGCAAAGTCGCCTACATTACGCTGAACCGGCCCCAGCACCTCAATGCCATTGACACCCACATGCCGCTCGAGATCCGCGCCGCCGTGCGGCAGGCCAATCTCGATCCCGAGATGCACTGCATCGTACTCAAAGGCAACGGCGCCGGCTTCTGCGGCGGCTACGACCTGGACATCTTTGCAGCCTCTGCGCTTCGCGGCGAGACGGCGGGCAGCCAAGACCTGTCGCAGGGCTACGAGCCGTTCCGCGACTACCTCTTGATGAAGGAGTGCACCAACTGCTACGCGGCGCTCTTCCACAGCTACAAGCCGACGATTGCGCAGGTGCACGGCGCCGCGGCGGCCGGCGGCTCCGACATTGCGCTCAGCTGCGACCTCGTCGTCATGGCCGACGACGCGCGCATCGGCTACCCGCCCGCCCGTGTCTGGGGCTGCCCAACGACGGCCATGTGGGCGCACCGCGTGGGCGCGGAGCGGGCTAAGCGCATGCTGTTCACGGGGGACTTGGTCGACGGCAAGGAGGCGGCGGCGATGGGGCTGGTGCTCAAGTCGGTGCCGCGGGACGAGCTGGCGGAGGCGGTGCGGCTGCTGACGGATCGCATCAAGGCGGTGCCGGTGAATCAGCTGTGGATGCAGAAGCAAATGATTAATAGCACGTTTGAGGCGCAGATTGGGGCGGGTCAGCGCTTGGCGACGGTGTTTGATGGCATCACCAGGAACTCACCAGAGGGTCTCGCTTTCCAGGGTCTTGCCGCGGAAAAGGGCTTCAAGGCGGCCGTGGCGGCAAGAGACGAGCCTGGAAGAACACCAGCCTACAGAAAGTTGTGGAAAAGCTCATTGTGATGAGTGAGACTGATTTCTCTGTACGTTCCTACTGATGCAGATTTGATAACTTGTGCGAAGTCAAGAGTGTTGTAAGATCAGCGTTTTTGCTAGGATATCAGGTTTGTCATCTAGTCAAGTTCAATTCAGTCATTCAACATCCGTGTTGCGCCCAGAAAAAGAAATACATGAATCAAAAGAACAATGTGGCCACCCGCCTAAATCATCATTGTGGCGATATAAAGCACGCGCCCTATCTCAAAAAGTGAGCCTGTTGAGCAGACACAGCCGCGTGTCTGCGGTAAGTGCTGTCCTCGGGATAATCGTGGGTGATTTCGGGAGGACCAAGGTGCTCGCGCATCTGGCTTGGGGAGAGAGCCGCGGCATCAGGTTCACCGCTCAAGAGATGTTAGCTTATCGAGTTAGGAGTATTAAGAAGATGCTGTGAACTTACGTTGGTGTGGGAGATTTGCTGCTGCGGCGCTGTTGTGTCGTGTTGTTTTGCGCAGGGGCGCTGGAGAGCTTGGAGTTGTCAAAAGTCTGGTTGGAAGGCATTTTGTGAGACTTGTGTAGCGATGCAGTGATTTGGTAGAACAAGCTGTAAGGTGATGTTGTATCTTGTTGTTGGCGTTCTGAAGTTCACAAAATTGTCAAAGATATTATTATATAGATTCGATATGTTTCTGAACAAGATCGGTTTACGGGGAGCAAGAGGGCCTTTATATATGTCGAATCTCTAACTTGGAGAAAAGGGTCATTTATTGCCAAGAGCAATGCCTGTGTATCTGCCGAGGCCACCGTTGTCAACGCAATCGCCACCATCGTACTATCGTCATTGTGTGGAGAGTGCGCCACGAGGCGCAAGGCGACCAACTGCCGTCCAATCTCGCTAGGTTTGGCTCTTTCTCGGGGTCGGACAACCGGGTCCCGATCTTGGCGTGTGGTGGCGGATGAAGTTTAAATCCGTTTAGGCGAGCGCTTGACACGCTTGGCAATGACGCAGACATGCAGCGTCTCCCAGGGTCGTGATCTGCGGAGTTTTTTAATAAACAGTCAAATTTTCCAACATGCCAGCATCTCACCGAGTCAATCATATCTAATGCTCCCCATTACGAAGATATTTTTTGGCGACGGGAGGTTGTTGTTTCGGTGGTGCTTCTCTCCTTTATACTTGAGAAAGTGGGATAGTCATGACGTTGGCCATGGCACAAATGGAGAATGCATGCCACTGACCAACGTCAAGAGATCCATAGAGATAGTTTCACAATAGTTTGACTGGCGTTTCTCCAACCTTCTGTTCGGTTCTTATCAGAGGACCCTGGCGCCAAAACGTAACTGCACTGCCTGCATTCGGAGTCTTGGCGGTGTGGCAGTACAATGATAAAAGTTGCGTCCAGTCAGCGGAGAAATGCCGCCGATACAGAGATCGATGTCTTGTGCATTGGAGCACATCGTGAGCAAAGAATTTTTGGGTCAAACGGCTTGTCCCTAGTTGCTGATGTTGCAGGGCATGTGCTAGTGTGGTGTGGTGAGCATCTGAATGGTGCATGATGCGTTTGCTCGAGCCGGCTACCTGGCAGCAACACCAACTTGCCGTCTTCATCTCCACTGGCCCCGACATCGCGATACCATCAAGCACAGCCATCCTGCATCTCTCAATCACTCAGCCTAGTAACCTTTGTGCCCTTTCCACAGCCACGGCCACGGACCACTTCCGATCTCGTGCCTTGGCCAACGTGCTGCAGCTCCACCAGCGCTCACGGGTAGCAGCAATCACGGGTAGCAGCAATCACGGGCCTAGTTTGCATCATCTCGTGTCTCCGCCCGTTTGCCCAAACCAGAGCCAGTCGCAGTGGCACAGAAAAAGACTCTGCGACGTACTTGTCCACCTCTGCCATCAGTGGCCCATCACACGTCCGCCTTTCCGATCCCCGCGCGCCCGTGCCTGGCCCGCCGCTGCAGCCCTGACCTTGTCTCCGCACCTTGACCCTGAGGAACTGCCTCATGATTTCGCGCATCTCCCAGGTCGCCAGACACCTTGCAACAGCTCCGGCCTCAATTCATTCGGCTCCGATATTATCCTCCCATTCGCGACCTCATCTTGGTGGTATTGCAGCCATGGCTTCCGCCGCGGAGCGCCAGCGCCGCACGATTCAGACGGCCGCGTGCCTCGTCATTGGCGATGAGGTGCTCGGAGGAAAGGTGCGATTGATCCTCAAATTTCATTATTTTTCTTCTATAGGAACGGATTCTCAGCTAACTGATAATACTGCAGACCGTAGATGTATGCTCCTATAGCGGACACATATATCCCTCGCTTACACCTTGGTAGACAAACTCTACGTACATGGCCAAATGGTGCTTTCAGCTCGGACTTGTATGTCGAGACAGGATGCAGTTCTATTGTCTCGCAGTCAGCTAATTTTCGCAGCGATTGAAAAAAATTGAAGTCGTCGAAGATGACGAGGCTGACATCATTGATGCCGTCCGCCGTCTCAGCACCACTTATGACTTTGTTGTCACCAGGCAAGTTTTACAAGAGTTGCATGGCACTGAATTTCGAATTCTAATACGACAATAGTGGTGGTATCGGACCTACGTAGGCTCATTACATTCGCGCCGTCTCCGTTTTTAGCTCTAACCAGCCCAGCCACGATGATATCACCTACCAGGCCATTGCCAAGGCTTTTGATCTGCCGCTCAAGATCCACGACGAGGCGTTCAAAAGGATGAAGCTTTTTGCCAAGCCACATCCTTCGCAACCCAAGTTCAATTGGGACGAAGATTCGCCGGATCTGCGCGCCAAGATGCGCATGGTGTACTTGCCTACGGACGAGTCTCGACCCTTGACAGACCAGTTTCTCTTTACTAGCGAGGAGCTATGGGTGCCAGTCTCGGTGGTGAACGGCAACGTTCATATTCTGCCAGGAATTCCCCGTCTCTGTAAGCCATCTCGCATAGAAAACTGCCGAGGCGAGACATGCATATTGACAACGGGCCCGCCTGCACAGTTACGACATTGCTAGATGGAATCAAGCCTCACATACTGTCTCGGCTGGTTGATCCCCAAGGCAAAGGAAGCCACAGAGTCATCATTCAGACGCCGTATTCCGAAAGCAAGGTTGCGGGCTACCTGACTGATCTTGCAGGCCGCGTCGAGCCCAAGGGTGTCAAGGTAGGCAGTTATCCTCATTGGGGCAGAAAATACAATACAGTGACCTTGGTAGGAAAGTAAGTGTACCCAATATCCCGCACATTCACCTCCGGGTGCAGCCACATTAATCCACAGCTAGGGATCATGCATATTTGGAGAGTCTGGTGGACGAGGTGGTCAAGAACATCGAAGGAAGGCGAGTATATCAGCAAGAGGATATCGAAGGCGGACCACCGAATGAAAGCAAGGTATAGAAAGCTAGAGTCCTGACTCGAGATAACGGCCCAAGTGCCTAAAGAGGACGAATCCCACATACCATTTCCTCGGATCATTCATTCCCGTAACGTTGGAGACGTGTAAATCTGCAATCCCGCAACCATGGACTGCCGAGCGTGATGAGTGTGACGAGGCTTGCATATCGCTGTATAGTTTCGCGCCTCAGCAGGCCATTGGATGGAGGTACGGTCCAGCCACCCGTTGTATGCATCTCGCGAATTCGTACCTGAGCTTACTAGTGACAATGACGCACTGTGACCCTAGGCCGCCCACATTCAGGCCGCGACTTTGCTCATTCGGGATAGGTGAGGCACGTCGCGGCGTCTCAGATGGTGCTTTTTTCTTTCTTTTTTTCATCTTACGCTGATAAATGATCGGGCCTTATGCAGGCCATCTTCAGGTACCTCGGGTCGGCTCGCCGTGCTGGGGGCCGGCCGCCCCATGTCTATTGCCTCTCTGACCGCTCCCGACTGCAGGTCCCTGTACCTGCGGCACCTGACGTGCATATTGGGCAGAGTTGCAGCGTGTGGCTTGATACTCCGTACTCGAAAAAAGGAAGGCAAAGGCAGGTCCCCGTCAAGATGACCCGTCTATTTGATGAGAAACTGGTCGAGCTAGGAGGGGTTTGGAGAAGGCCATGGCGAGTTTGTACTCTGGGGAGTGGTCGTTGCACGGCAAGAGACGGCCGAACCATGGCCATGGCGCGCGGTTGGCTACGATGAGACCCCCACAGGAATTCAATTTCCTTGGTTTTTTTCTTGCAAGTAATAAATCTCAATCAATGTATCCGTATGAAAGAGGATACTTAATATCGGGGTCGCGGGGAGGCTCGCCTTGCCGACCATATAAGACCCATTGCATGCTTATTGCCGTGATACGAGGCGCCCAGACTGCAGAGAGGATACTTGTAATATGCAGTACAGCTTTGTAGTCGCGACTTGGTTCGTCGAGCTGATTTAAGATGTCGTCTCCTGTATCCTGGTCCCCCCCCCCCCGTGCCCCCGTGGGGTGAAATTGTTAGGTCGCATCCAACAGAACGTGCGTCGCTGTCGTCTCTTGTATGTATACCTGGCTCTCCATGGGGTGTAAATGTAAGGTCGCATCCCACTGAACGTGCGTCGCTGTCGTGCCCCTAGGTTGAGTTGCATTCACGGGGGTGAATACTAACTTTGCGTAGCATCTGCCAGTACGCGAAGAAGGAGGCAGGGTAGGGAGCATGGCCAGCCAGCCACATCCCAGTTCCAGGGTTCGCGACCATGCTTGGAACCTGACCCGCACCGAGAAATTCTAGAATAAAAAATCTCGCGAGTCCGACCCCGATGCCTCTCTGCTGGCGTCGCATCAAATTTCCGGGCTAGAGCAGTTTGGGACAACCGATCCTCTCATTGGACCACTCGTATATCCTGGACTGGTGGGATGGGGCAAAGGGGGGGGGGGGGGGGCTAGAAGGCCAGAAGGGAAAGTGGAAAGCCGTGATAGTTTATTCAGGTGGGTTTTACTCGGTTGCTGTGACGAGACGAAGGCGGGTTTTGTTCGCGGAGCTCATTAATATTTAGACCAGTAAGACGAATGTGGGTTCCGACTAGAAGCGCAATCGAGGTTCGGCATTGATTTTAGCATGTTTCGGCAGGGGCTGAACTGAATCGCTGCCCGAGATCGTGTAGTGGACTCCCCTGGGCTGCGGTGCCTTGTTTCTTGTTTTCTTGTCTTCTTGTGCATTGACATCATGCATGGAGAGTGGAAACCCACACTAGATGCCATGCGGCTGCAAGCGCTGTGCCTGCAGAAGTAATCGCATCGATCCTTGCAGTTGTGGGTTGTGGTGAAGATGTCAGCCGCGAGACTCAACTGTATCGCCATCATACTCGTACATTGATACTAGCTATTGAAGGCGAGCCATCTTGGTCGGTTCCTTATCGCTGATCAATCATGCCATGTACCAGTATGTCTTTGCAATAATGCGATAAATAATGCGATAGATGGCGGTTCGTAACGGACGCCATGGACGCAACCTGGCTCATGCGTCGCAATCAGGTAGACATCCTAGACAAACTGCACTATCTATGAGCTAAATTATCCATTCTACTCCGCAACCCCCGAAACTGCTCACAGTACGGATTACGGATACCACGCAACGGTTGGACGATGGCCTGCTGCGGCCTTCCTCGTCACCCAACTGTGGGGGGGGGGCGTGAGTATACGCGAAATTGGATGATGAACGGCAATGGCTTCCCTGGAGAGCTATGGGCCATAACTGACCAGTGCGACAACATGTACAGTACATGGGCAGCGCGACCCTGGCTGGAGATAAGGGGAACCAGGGCTGACGACTCACGAGGGCCGCGTTGACGGGCTCAAAAGATGGCTACGCTGAAATCTTGGCGCTGCCGGTGCTGTACCAGAAGCAGAAGCAGCGTGACTCTGGCTCGGCGAGATGCGCTTCGCTTGACATGACAAACTTGCTTATTATACGATGGAGGCTGTGGGCAGGTATACGCGGGCGAGTCAGCGCATCGGCTGCAATGTGCCAAGGAAGGAAAACAGATTGTGGGCAAAGCCGAAAAGGAAAAAAAAAAAAACAATTCTCTTTCCGCACGTCGCACTACTGTCAACCCGTCGAGTTTGCTTCTTTCTGATGTCAATGTAAGCCAGCGCGCGCGCGTGACCACATCAAGAAGCAAGGGCAATAGAAAAAGGAAACCAAGGATCTCTCTCTCCCTCATCATGTACTGCAATCTTTACTTTTTGCCATCATTTGCGCCACTCAAGCCTCACTACTCGAGAGCTTCCCCCCCCCCCCCCCCCCTACTCTTCCGTAAATGGACTGGACAACGTGCAATCCTGGACCTGTCTTGCCACTCCCGTCTTAGCTCGCAACAGTTTTTTTTTTCAAGTATTACTATTCATACAGAACCATTTTACTATTTATATAGATAATTTATGAGCAGAAATTTCCCCACTAGCATAGTACCTTAGCTTTAGTATATCACCTACAAAATAAATGTTACGTCTATAGAATGGCTAGTTCTGACTAAGCAGGTGTACGTGCCGTATATGGCCTGTACACGGCTATAAGTAGCCAGAATCTAGCCAGTTCTAGCTACTAGCAAGAATCAAGCCTTTTACATCCACAACCACCACAGTTATCACCTCTTTTAGAGACTAACAAAAATAGTTCCGCACGAATAGCAATACTCTATAGTAAAAGAAAGAGCAAGGCAATACAGTAACAGAAGCTCCCCAAAATGGTCCATCTCGCTAATAAATTGCACCCTTTGCCCAAGTATCCCGGTTATCACGTATCATGCGGATTAAGACGTCTGGCAGCGTCTTGATCTCGTCACTCTCCCCGCTTAACAAAAAACTACTTGCGTCCAAGAAGCGCTGTTCAAAAACACGCCACAGGCGCTGATCCTCTTCATTCTTGGCCCCAGGACGGGGATAGAATGGGTCATTCCGCCAAAAACTCCTGGCTGCCTGACGCATTCCCTCCTCATTCATCTCTAACACCTTGCAGCAATCAAAGTCGAGGATCCACATGCTGTGAACCCCAAATGCATCTGAAGAGAAGTGCTCGTCGCCAATGGATGGCGTTGCGTCGTCTTCCGCGTCGTCGTCTTGCGCGCACGCTCGAGCAGGCGCCAGGACGAACTCCATGTCATTGGCATCAATCTTGACAATCCAGTGTAAAAAGGCAAGTGCGTCTGCCATGGCCGTGGCGTATTCTTCCACGGGCAGCGCCAGCTCTTCCATCTGGTCGACGTGCAGCGGAAAGTTTCGCAAGCTAAAGAAGCGTTGCTTCGGCCCGCCACAACTTTGTTCTGGCCGACGTCTGCCGAGATACGGGCGAACCAGGCAGCTCTCGTTGGACTTGTCTCGAGCCAGCTGCGTGGCTTGGTGTTTGCTGGGGCAGTAGTGGCTGGAGAGGAGCTCACGCACAGCGAGATTCATTGGGGGGATTCTCTCGCTGAGCAGAGCCTCACATGCTGCAAAGCCATCCGGTAACCGGGGCAAAATGGTAGGCCACAGACTCGAGGCCTGCTCCAAGAACGCATGGTTGTAAGGGATGTTGACCTTAATTCGTCGATGAGCTTCGATTCTATCCTGCTTGTCGGCCGGATTCTGCGTATCACAGCTATGGCGTTGTTCTTTGACCGCATCCAAGATTCGTGTATGGATATATTGCTCGTTGGGCAGAGAGCGCCCAGGGCCGCCATCGGCGCGCTTGATGACGAGCGTTCCGCTGGCAGCGGCCTCTGCCCAACTTTGGTGAGCTTTCCTGTGCTGTTCAGGAACGCCTCCATTTTCAAACACTCAAGAAATGCGATTTCAGGAGTCGTTGAGAGTAATGTGATGTGTGTGCGTGCATGTTTGCGTGTGTTTGCGTGTGTTTGCGTGTGTTGATCGAGGATTTGGTGGTAGAATTACGGGGGAGTCGCCAGTATTTATATAGGCAAGGGCAATGATTAACCTGAAATAAAGTTAGAAGGCGCGAAGCCACGAATTTCAAAGTCGAATATCAACGGTGCCAGTCCTATGTTGGCGCTACGAGATGGGCTACCAGCCGCAGCATGAGCCGTGGCTGCCAGTTTCTCAACGAATCTCAGTGCTTGAGTGCACGAGCCCCAGCCCTTGCTGCCACAAAACCTTGAAACTTCTACATCACCAACAGTCAAACCATGCTTCCACGACTCCCTTTCACGACAGCGCGCGCCGCCGTCACCTTCTTCCTCCCTTTAACTAGCTATTAACTACCTAGCTAACTGCCTAGTTAGCTAGCTAATAATTAACTATCTAGTTAACTAGCTATTAATACTATTAACTGCTAAATTTACTAGCTAGTTAACTAGCTAGTTAACTAGCTGATGATTGACTGTCTGGTTAACTGGCTGTTGACGCTGTTAACTGCTGAATTTACTGGCTGGTTGATTGGCTGTCCTTTGATTGGCTGGCTGCCCCCTTGATTATTTAAATATCGAATACCTTTACGCACCCTCTTGGCGTCTGCCTAGATCGTTAACCTCGATATAAGAATGCAAAATGAGTTTTGGCCGCAACTCACCTAAATATAGGCTGCCATACCGTCCTCGCCGCCGCCGCCCGCCGCCACGCCTCCTCCTTCGGCGTCGCCCCCGGCCCGCCCAAGCTTCCCGCCAAGGAGCAGGCCGAGTTTGAGCGCCTGCAGCGCGAAGCCGCCGTCTCCTCCGCCTTTCAGCCCGAACCTGCCCCCGAGCCGACAACGCAAGCAGCTGCAGCGGCAGATACGGAGCTCAACGAGGGAGGCGGGTTGTACCGAGGTGCCCGGCCCGAGTTCGAGGGCGACAAGAACCCGCGCACCGGCGAGATCGGCGGGCCTAATAACGAGCCGCTGTGTTGGGGAAGCGAGGGCGACTAGTTAGAGCTACAATGGCAAGGTGACGGATTTCTAAAGAGCTGCCGAGCATGTATGAGGGGTGCCCTTGCTCACGTTATTTGCTTATATTCGATTGCCTCTAAGATTGTGGGTTTCACCGATCGTTGAGCTCCAATGTGCTGGTCTCGTAATAAACGGAGCTGCAGCTGTTGCATAATGTCTTATTCTTCCCTCCCATGACCGCAATGTGGTTAAGCCCGCCCGGAAAGTTGTCTCTGAAGTAAGTTTCTCGGTTCGTATTGATCTTTCCGATGGGCTGGCACCTAGGATTCAAATAGTCCTTGGTGTTGCCAAGGGGCCACATGAGGGCGAGCATCATCTCCCCTCACCTGTATTGCCGGACCGTCTGCAGAGTACATTGTGCGGGTGCACAGGTCCAGGCGCAGAAGCAGGTACCTCCTGGACAATGCTTCAATGCCCGGCCCCACCAGCCCGCCGGCGGTGGGCATGGACCATGGCCTGCAGGGCTTTTGCGGGTTTGGGAGGGGGCGTGGGAGGAACGGAGTGTATGGAGGATTATTCGGGCGATGCACAGACGCAGTGTTGACTGAAGCGTGAGAAAAAGAGGTGACAAGAAACAGAGCGAGAGGGATGAAAGGGGAACAGAGAAGGGTGTGTGAAGAAGCATAGCGGAAATACACATGCTCGCCGGGCCAGATGGGTAGGTGGATTGGAGACAAGCGACATCAGAAGATGCAAGCAGCAGTAACCATACTCCATTCTCCGTACGGATAGAGCAATGACGATTTATTTACCAGCACAAGGCTGTTGAACGTGGGGGAGCAAACAATTCTGGCTCCTCGGCATCATCAGGAATTGGCACCAGTTTGTATTTACGTTGGCCAAGGCCCCTTAGGCAGGTTGGCAAGGTGTCGCCTTCCCCTCCTTTTGGCCGCCTCAGGACCAGCCCCCCCAGCAGACCTTTTCCTTCTTCCTTTTATCAGTTCACTTGATTTTGCTTTTACTTTGCGCGGCTGGGGGTTCGCTGATATCCACTGTTTTATTTTTGCGATATCCACTGACACAGGGGACGAGAGTAAAAGAGGAACTTGAAAGTGGTGTGGTGCGGGCGGGTGGCTTGCTGCACCAGCTTTATTTATTTTAATTTTCTTTAGTGGGCGAACCACTGGAAGGACCCTCCGTCCCCAGGCATCTCGGGGCATTTATAGTAGGTGGCCAGGGAGCCAGGGGCGCTATAATCAAGGTTCCGCTCGCTGGAGCGCCCTAGCGAGTCGTCAAGGCCTGCTCTTAACTGATAGGTACTTGTCCGTTGGCTACGGCCAGCGCTGATAAAGCGCCGAGGTATCTGCCAAAGCAGGTATCTGGATCCTGAATAGACCTCTAAACAGGTCGCTAAAACTCGGTGCAGTGTTTTCCTGGTCTCTGTAACCTCCTATGTATCTACAGCGCGCGCAAGTACCTAAAATCTTCACCATCTTTCCATCAAAGTACACGACCTGGCTCTCCCCTAACCATCTTAGTACTACCTAGGTAGGTAGTAGTTATTGGGCATTCTCTGAGTGTGGTCGTGGTGGTACATTCGCAGTTGGACCCCCCCTACACTTGTCCTGGCCTAGCGTTATTGTTCCGTCCCAATCCTTCAACCACTTTTCCTTCTCATTCCCCTTGTTTTATCCTCTTTTTACCCCCTTCTACTCCCCCCCATTCCCCATCAGCGCCATTTCAATCACATATCGCCTGTTGTCTCGTTTTTTTCCTTCTTCTTTCGCACCCGTCTCATCGTCGCTTCACCTACCTTCCTCCCCCGAATTGAAATCTCGGACGCCCGGAATCGAATTCCCCCTCTCCGATCCCATTCATCACAATCGACCCTTTTCGATTCCCTAGAAGCCGCGAGTCAATTTCTAACCGACAACCCCACGATCATTCGGCGACCCGCAGCAGCCCTTTCTGTCCCGGAGAAACGACTCTCTCGCCATCGCACTCGCAGTCGCTGCAATGGCTACATCCACAAAGGTGCCGTCTTGTCCAATACGCCGTGTCTGCGCTCCATTTTCGGCGACGCTGCCTTCTGCCCCCCCTGTCTCGCCAGGCTTGCATCATCGTCGCCGTCTCACTTGCCAGAGCCGGCCGTTGCGCTTCTATAGATGCTAACGTTTGCTCTATTTTCAGTTTATGCGAGAGTACAAGCTCGTCGTTGTCGGTGGCGGTGGCGTCGGTAAATCTTGCCTTACCATCCAATTGATTCAGAGCCACTTTGTCGACGAATACGATCCCACCATCGAAGGTAACACCGGATGCCTCTTCCCTGCCCTCCCCGCCCTTCAATTTTCTGTCGCGCTGACCACTCTCTCTTACCCAGACTCCTACCGCAAGCAGTGTGTCATTGACGAAGAGGTTGCTCTTCTCGATGTTCTCGATACCGCTGGCCAAGAAGAGTATAGCGCCATGCGAGAGCAGTACATGCGCACAGGCGAGGGTTTCTTGCTCGTCTACTCCATCACCTCCCGCCAGAGCTTCGAGGAAATTACCACATTTCAACAACAAATTTTGAGAGTCAAGGATAAGGACTATTTCCCCATGGTTGTCGTGGGCAACAAGTGTGATCTTGAGGGCGAGCGCGAGGTTTTCAGACATGGTGAGTCTTGCCCTGCCTCCTTTTTCATGACCTCCATTAGCCCCCTCCATCCGCTAATACGCGCTTCCGTCCACTTCAGAGGGTGAGGCTTTGGCTAGATCATTCAACTGCAAATTCATCGAAACCTCGGCCAAGTCGAGAATCAACGTCGATCAAGCCTTCTACGACATTGTCCGCGAAATCCGCCGCTTCAACCGCGAAATGCAAGGCTACTCCACTGGTAGCGGAGGCGGCTCTGGCCTCAATGGTCCCGCCAAGCAGATGGATATTGACGATGGCGGAAGGGAGGCCGGCTGCTGCGCCAAGTGCGTCATCATGTGAGGAGTGCGACGCATCGATGAACGGCAGTTGAAGTGAGGACGCCGCACGACACGACTTCGATAATGAGACGTCTCACAGCCTTGGGATGAAGGCACTGAAAAAGGGGAAGAAAAGAACATTGCAACAACGCCACATGCTCACAGCAACCGCGACCCGCTGTGCTTGGTGGCAATGATACGTGGTTTGTCCACAAACACAGCGATTCATTAGCATCGGATGGGGAGTCGGACTCTTTACTCGGCCACGAATCTGGCCTCATTTTATTATCTCTTATTATTTCCGGTGTCTTTGATGTTTGAAGCTTTCAACATTCCGACTCCCACACGGCACATTCGTTCTCACGTTGGAAGGGCTCATGCATGAAATTGTCTGTTTTCGTTTTGCAGAAGCGCATCAATCAGGCCTCTTCAATGGCTTGCATCGGGCAGTCCAGATCCATCAAAAGCTACAACAACAATGATCGACGAGTTTGGCCTTGTTTACACATTCACAGCTTTCGGTCTGCTGGTCCCAAGCGAGCGGAGAGGAATATGATCTGCAAAGGGTAGGCTCTGGGCAGTCATCTGGGCCAGTTGCCAGATTATGCTGTTTCTTCACCCTGCAGCTTCGGACACCCTACACGCAGAATTCGAGCTCTCTTACGCCAAATTTCCTTTTCTCCAGTACATGTTCTCTCTTTCTCTCCCAATTTTCTGATTTCTTGTCTCTTTCCGGAATGTCCATGTGGGTCGACTATTGTGTTTTCTTGTTCATTATATCCATATTTCTCAAAATGGCTGTTGTAATTTGATCGTTATCTTACAAAAATCTCGGTTTATCACTCTTACCGTTTCGTGGGGCTTTGTTCCTTTCGAGCGACTTGACGTGTGATGTTGCGGTCTAACAAAATTAGTGAACATGGTGCTATGCTTTGCGCCTGCATACGGGTGGAACTGCCCCCGCGACTTCGGGTGCAGCTTCATTTATAGATCTCGACGACCAAAAGCTTTGCTTTGCTTCTGGCGACTTAGGAATAATTCTGCTCATCTTGCCTTTAGACCATCGTATACCACGAACAACGAAGAGCAAGTTGCAGTGCCTATACGCCAGTCATTTCGATATCCATCCCATTGGCCTCTTCCAGTATGTCGGCAAGCGATGCAGGTTGTCGGTCAAACCATGATTGCCACCCATCGACAAGCCCGGCCGTCTTCTGGTTCATCACCCACCCTCCGCAGGCGAGGCAAACCCAAGATTTTAGCACAGCGGCAGCAGCCTTGTTCTCCCCTTGCTGTTGTTCCTCCTGTAAAGCATCGTCGGGCTTGGAGCGAGGCTCAAAACAACCCGCGCATTTCCCTTGTTGCAGCGTCTGCACCCGCCACTCTCGCATGACCGCAACCTGACGCAGCACGGCCTCGGCATTATCGATGCGATGGAATTGGCATTGCCGCGTCTGGAATATTTTGACGCCGCACGCACATCCCGTCAAGGGCCGAGCCTTGCCGAAGAACACGACGTTGCCGCCATCCAGTGCCGTCATGACCACATCCCCATCGTCGTCTACTGCATTTCCATCCTGCGACCTGGGGAACCGGCCATATACCGTGTTGATGCCGGCCTCGCACATGGTCAGCATCGCCTCCGGGCTGCTCCCTGCGTAAACTGTACATCGCTCACACAGGTAGCTGCGCATACTCAGCACTTCGGTGGTCGTGAGGGGATAGTGTCGTGGGTCCACGAGCATCTCAGCGCTATGCTGAGCACAGGCGTCGCACACCAGGCTCGGGTGATCAGGGTCGTGATGCGTGTCGACGCACCTATCGGAAAGTTGCACAGCGGCTCCACACGTGATATATGCCTCCTTGCCTCCCTCGCCGAGCCTGCTTTCTTCACAATGCGGAGCGCCTGATGAACCCATCTGCCTTTGGGGCTGCGTGTCAGCAGCTTCGCTTGAGCTTTCAAATTCGGGCTCAGGAAGACCATGCAGCACGTCTCTGGCTGGACACGTCCTCTGCATATACGATATGGCCAGCGTGAACGGATTTCGCGCCAGCCTACCCCCGGTGTTGTGTCGCGTACCGAGCAACGTGCGTGTAGACTCGTGCAGCGGGCTCAACCGGCTCCATCGCGCCGGGTTTTCTTGGCTCGGACTGTGGCCCTTGGCGATAGCTGATGTCTGCTCGCTCAGTCCCTCGGTTTGCGGCGGTACTGTATGCAACAGGCTGGCCTCATATGTCTGCTGAGCAACATGAGCAGTGTTGCTCGCCGGTAGCCAATCTTCAGTCGTTGCCGCAGCGTCGAGGAAGCTCATGAACCTTGGCTCTAACAGATCAGCGCTTTCCAGATCTGGAATGTCCAGCGTGGCGGCAGGTGCAGGGCTTGCCGGCAGCGTCATGGCGTGTCCTGGCATCGTGTCAGTCTCGGGTGAAATAGATGGCGGGCGGCTAAATGGTACGTAGGGCAGAATGTGAGGGCCCAAGGACTGCAGCGCGGGGTCGATAGGCGGGTTCGCGTCTTTCGGCGTGTCGGCATCTATAGGATTGTCGTGCTCGATGCGTTCTGCAGGTGACACTGAGCGGCTGGGCGGAGCGAGTGTCGCCACACTCTGTATGATTAGTTGGGTATTGTTGTTGCCGTTGTTGCTGTTTTGGCTGCCAGAATCTTCATTTTGCTCGCTTTCAACGTCTTCCTCATACGAGTCTGCGCCTTCATCTTCTGATGAAGACGTCGCTCTCACTACAGGTAATGGCTGGATAACTCTGACAATGTTTGTAGGACGCACATCGGGTCTCGGATCTATCGCCGCAGCAATATCGGCCGCTGTGGGAGGGTTGTCGGTTTCAGCCGGCGTGCTAAACTGGAACATGTCCTTCTTCATTGCGGCGTTTCTTTGCTCCTCGACGAAGTCTTCCAGATCGTTCATCAGGAAAGCATCCGTCCATACCTCATTAATCATGGCTGTGATATCGTCAGCCGTCAACTGGCTGGGCGGTTTCCTCGCCAGGGGTGTGCCTGGTGCGGCGTGCGGCGGCGCGGCAGCACGCGGGACAAGCGACTCGCGCTGTTTTGAAACTTCCCGTATGAGTGAACCTTCGTGGAAAGAGACTGACGGTATGACATATGTTTCGGTCAGCGGGCCGATCCAGTGCTCCATCCGCGAGCCGTCCTTTACATCGTTGACACCATTGGCACCATAGCCGTGGGCAAGATAGTACAAAGGGCCAGGCCGAGGGTGCAGCCGCCCATGGAGGCAATTCGCCATGCGCTTCTTCCCAGCATTTGTCTTGAGGAAAGCATTGTCGCAGAGATGTGCCTCTCCCGCGTTTGTGCATGAGTCGCAAGGCCGCTGTCTATCACAGTTTCGGCCCATCTCCACGCACCGCCTACAAGCGGTAAACGGTAGGAAGCTTCCAAAGCCAACTTGCGACAGATCAAAGATTGGGTAGGCGGTGCCCTCGTCGTCAACGCAATCGAGGCCCATGGCCGTGCAGCGCCCACAGGCCGAGTAGGGATTGGCAATGGAAGCGCGGCAATGATTGCTATCACGGCGGCAATTCATGCACGCCTTGCGCCACACCGTGTTGGGCCGCAGCTCAGCCCACCCGAGAGCAATAAAGCTGCGCGGGCGCCAGTTTTCTGGAATGCTGATGGCTGCTGGCATCGACGTAACAATGGCTGATGCCAGACACACAAGGTTGTTGCTGCGACAGCGATCGCAAGGCCGGTCCCATGTCGTGTGGTCTTGGAGCCACGAGCACTGGATTATCCGGCCTCTGCGGCGTCCTGCGGCCAGCTGCGCGCACCCATCGCATGCGTGCCGGAACCACTTGATGACGCCCTGGCGAAGGTTGGGCTTGTTGTCCATGAAGCGGCCGTCGCGCAGCTGACACATGTCTGCGGGCTTGCACCGCGAGCACTGGTAGCCCAGGATCGGGTCGACGTCGCACGCCACTGTATTACCGTCGGCGATGCACCTAACGCAGCAGACGCCCTCGTCGGTCGGCAGTCCGGTCTGCGGGCTGACGGCCTGGTCGTACCGCGTCGGGTGGTGCACCGAGTACTTGCGGTACAGAAGCGCCTTGCGCGGCACCTGGCAGACGTGCCCGGCCGCCTCGACGGGATGAAGGGCCCGGTGGTCGGCGCAGTTGGTGCACTCGAGCGGGTACTTGCCGTCGCGCCAGTCGCACGCCCGCGCAGCGTTCATGACCTGCCCGACGGCATCGTTGCTGCAAAAGCCACAGATGCGGCGGGCGGCGGGGCCCCGGCCCCGAGGAGCCTTGTTCGGCGAGGGAGGCTTGGAAACCTTGGTGCGGGTGCGGCGGCGCTTGGTCTGGGAAGCGGCCTTTTCGGGTCTGTCACGGACCACGTCGGGGATGTCCGCCATGGGGATGCTGTGGATGGTGCGTGAAGCGTGGGAGAAACGTATCCGAGGATCAATTGGTGGCGATGGGAGAAAGGCACGAGATTGTCTCACAGTGTTGCTTCGCAGGCTGGTGAGGGACAGTCTGTAAGCTATGGGGTTGTTGGCGAGACGAGAAAAGCGTCGAGGGACACGGTCAGCTTTTATGATGCGGCCGGCTGGTTGATGAGAATCCATGTCTTTTGAGTTACTTGGCCATTGGCCCTGCGATGAAATCGTGAAAGTTGTGAATCACGATGTACTCTGTCTGTTCCTCTCAAGACGGAGTCGTGAAAGTCCTTGATGGCTAATCAACCGTCTCGAGATGGGGTTAAGAGAGACATGGGATCAGAGTAACTTCATCTCTCTCCTGCCGCGACGGAGTGGTAAAAGAAGATGATGAAAGGGAAACAGGGTGGTGAAAGAAGGCCGCGATGTATTTGTTGGCATTGAGAATGATGCTGGAAGAAGGAGAGATGCTGAGACTTTTTATAATTTACTTGCTTTGTTGGAATTTGATAGCCAACGCTTTACTTTATTGCGATCAGTTCTTTTGTCTTTCTCTCTGGAAACACTTGTACCTTTTTTTTATCGATTTCGGGGTCCGTCGACATGGCTGGCGAGGACAAAGACGGGGTGATGAACGACGCATTGTGATGCAAGTGCGCGCGGGCCGCGCCGCTTTGTACAGATCAGGAGCTGTGTAAGGAATGGTAGATGCGCAGGATTTTGAAAGAAAAGGTATAATTGGCGGTCGATAAAGAAGGACGATTGGGATGGCAATCAGAATCAAGACCGGCTTTGGGGGGACACATTCTGAAGAGGGAAGAGTGTGCGAATGAAGAGTTGGTGGCGCAGCACCGGCCTTTGTGTATATGAGTTGGGGTCTGGCTGTCAAAGAATTCTGGAAAAGCGAATACTTACCTGAAGAAATGTACATTGTGACATGTTGCTTCTTCTTTCTGAAAGTCAATGGAGTTGGGAATAGTTTTCGGCGCTCGCTCTGCACCATCGCTAAGCTTCCCAGGCCTGGCGCTTCCACCACGGCGATGACCATCCATTCCAGCCACTGGGGGACGCGATCGATTGTGATGTTTTGCGCGGATTCATGTCTGCGTATGTGTACACAATATGTGGTGCCCGCGGCAGCTCGACACGTTTGGAGAAAGCGCAGATGCCGGCTAAAGGATGATGGGTTGGGGATAACGGCTGATGTGCTAGCTCGCTCTGAAAACATGACGGAGAATGAGTATGCATATACACCCAGAATGACGTCGATTGGCTCGCTGCGAAGCGCCAGGTTGCTTTCATTCATTAAAAGTCGCGTACATTCATCATCTAGTTCAACAATGCAGTCTTCAGAAGTATCGCTGGTATTCTCCGCAAGAGAGAACCACCAAAATTCCAGATCAGGCCTCGCAATGTCAAAAGGAAGCACTTTTCTTGGCGTCAAAGCGCATGCTGCTTGAGCTTGGAGGTGGCACCACTCTCAGAAGTGCGTCGCGGTTTGATTTGGGAGCGCGCGGTTATTCACATAATCCTCTATATCGTGCCAGGTTTATGCGCCACGAAACAAGATCCACAACCAAATGATGGGTAGTCAGTGCTATCATTTGCTGGCCGCCTTCTAAATTCAACGTCGACACCAAAGACAGGACCATTGATGATATCGGTTCGCTTCTGACTGTCTTGCGCTATGCACAAGGCTCGGATCGCGACACCACTGCGGGAACGGCGTAGCTGAGCGACAGGTTGTCAAACTCACTTACTAGGCCGTGATCGCGAGTTTTTTTGCGTTCTTATTCTTAGTCTTAGTGGGGATTTTAAGAAGGCGTTAGGCCTAGAAGGGAAGCTTTCTAAGAAGATACTTCTAGTGTTAAAAATTTATAATTTTCTAAATATATTTTCCTTTCTATACCCCTGCCTTATAGCCACTTACCCCTGTATTACTCTACAGGTAAGGTTCTAGTGGAGAAAAATGAAGATAAAACGTTAATATAAGGTCTTATTTTTAATAAATAAGATAAAACAAAGATTAAAAAATTATCTAGGGCCCTAGTCAGTACCTATGTTATAGGAATCGGCTGGCGTAGGTACTCTTGGCGACCTACTAAGGTTTTTTTGTGGGCTAAGACAAGACTTTAAAAAACTCGCGATCACGGCCTTATATGCTGCACCTATGAGCCTTTGTCATTTTTCTTATATTGGGCCCGTAGTAACCCATGACGCTTCATGACTGCCCTTAGGGCTTCGCTCATTGTGTCTGGATGCACAGTGTGATTGGGATCTTGATTGAAAGCTCTAATTAGCGCCTTAAAAAGAGTAACTATCATGACTAACAGCCTCTAAATACCGCTTTTTTTCACTAAATAGCTTACTCCCTTACTCGACTTTGCTTTCTCCTTTGCCTTCGAACAAGAGTTGACCAATATCCACCAAGGTGTGGGCGGATTGAAGCATCCCTTTCTGTATATGTTCAGAGGCAATCTTGTGCTCTTCAGGCGAAAGCTTTGTCTCGGTTTTAAGTTGGACTTTGTCCTGTTTTAGGTCCTCGTTGATGCTTCCCATAACGTCCAGCATGTTTTGCAACAGCACGGCTAGGTCTGCATTGGCAGTCTTTACCTCTTCGTACTTTGGCTCTTCAACTGTAGGTTCAGGATTCTGACGCAGAACGAGGGCATGCGCTCGGCCAACCTCAGGAGTGGCATCGAACCCAAATTTAGCAGACACCGCCAAAGCAGAGGTAGCAACTAAGAAACGACAGGGTTTTAGTATTTAGCAAACTCGGTTGGATTCCAGTCTGGCAGTGCAACGCTGCGGTGGCCTTTTGAAGGGCACGTGTAAGGGGACAAGTGAAGGATAGAAAGGAAGACTATATACGTACAAGCCAGCAGTGCAATACTCGTGATTCGGGCCATTTTCAAGATGTTGTCTTTAGGCGTTCTGTAAGTAAGTTGTATAATAGAAAGAAGATGAAATTGTAGGATTGTAATTCGTCGAGTTTGAAAGCGGCAGGATATTTATACAAACCAGAGACGAGATAACTCGTCACTCGACAGATTATTCCTCATGTATATTAAATGAAGAGATTACACCCTCAAGGCCAACCATGTAATATGTTATGCTTTAAATAATAAGTGTTCCGCCATCCCGGCATGGGCGCCGTCAAGAATGACTCAGCGCTCGTGCCAGCATGAAGATGCAGGCAATAACTAGTTAGTTCCTAGTTTACGCGAGCCGCCCCCCCGCACCTCCATCACAGAAGGTGTGGGGGCGTGTAGTTTACGGGAATAAACCATTTATTCACCATTTCTACCGAGTATCTACACCTAGTACAGTACCATAGTCTTGAACAGAGCCACTCCCGTCCGACAGAACGTTAGTGCCGGATGACCTTGGAATAGGTCTAATAATAAGCTTCACTTCTATCTCCCTTCAGCTTTATGCAAAAACTACCACCTAAACAGGTGTCATGCGCAAACTGTAATGCGTAGCAGGGAAATTGGACATGGAGTCTTACTTTATAAAATATGCCGAGGTAAGCCCCTACTTGAAGCCTACGAAAGTGAGGGTTAGGGCTGAATGGCATATCAGATAATTTGTATAACTTTAAAAAAAAAATCACTTTCATAAATTTTTTAGCGAAGACCCGTTAATGGCTGTTGCAGGCAAGTCCCAGCTAAATCCCTGCCCTAAGACTAAGACTAAAAATCGAAACAAAAAAAAATCGTCATTACTCCCTTTTAAGATTGCTAAGCCATCGACACCCCTAGCGTGATGGCTTATAGATCTTTTAGACATTATCTGATAGCATAGCTATACACGGCGCATACGTGATATTGAGTCAGAGTCGAGTTTCGTACGGATTATAAACACCAACATAACGACTAAGTCAGCTTTCAGCTTTCAGCTAGGAGGGCAGACAAGGCAGATGACCTATAGTGATGCGGCACTCGCGTCAAACACAGCCACTATTAAATCTAAAATGATAACAAACGTCGCACCGAAATCGAGGCTAGATTCGTTCTTAATTTGCTTGTGATAATGGTCCAACTTGTGTGCGCCGCCCAGAAAATCATGGCATATCATATCCACACCAAAATCCACTCCTTCCAAGTCGACTAGAAAAAACTATGAGTCGCGGCAAGCGAGCCTACCATCCTGTATTTGCAACGCGCGACTCTCTATGGGCATGACTGCTAGCAGTTGATGCTCTAGCAGTTCATGCAAGACTCTTTGGATTATTACACTGGTATGCACTGCCAGACTGGAATCCAACCGAGTTTGCTAGAGAGTGGTTAACCGCTTATCCAAAACATACATGCTTCTCGTATACACTATCGCGCATCATGCGTGCTTACAAAAGTTTAGCTACATATTCATGTAAACTCTCTAGTCATGGAGTTGTATAGTGCCTCCAGGTAATTTCCGAGCAGCCTTATGCGGGAGATTGGTGGTCATTTGCCGAATTACCTTATACCCACTCTAACACGAAAGCTGCTTGCCGCCGTCTAGGTTGCGCCTCACCGTGAGGACGTTCCCAAACTACAAATTTGGCCGCTTGCCTCTGTTGGAATTCTGCATCTACAAGTCCTCAACTTCCCAACAACGCCTTTGAGATTTCCAAGCAATATTTACTATACACAATATGAAGATTGCTATTACCTATATCGCCCTTATCGGCCTAACCTGCGCCCGTCCTCCTTACAAGGAAACGTCTCCAGGCCAACAAATTCTTGATCAAGCAATCGCCGGTATTGGCAAATGGGGCGGTCCCGGATCGCTGCAAACCAACCTTCCCAAGAGTCCTAAACCGCCAATCAAGAACATGATTGGGGGCCTTCCAGAGCTCTTCAGGTCCAAGCCTGGCAGTTCGGACTGGAGGGAGGACACGCTCAAGGGGCCAAGAAAGAAGCCCAACACAGTATGGTCAAAGACCCCGTCGCCAGACTGCAGGAAGCGCGCGTTGTGTGGGCCTGGCTCGGGCAACAAGCTGCCGACCGGAGGCAAACCTCCTCCGGCTAGAGCCGCCCTAACAAATACATACGGGGGAATGGCAGGGGGCCTTGCGGTCGGGTTAGGAGTCCAGCGACTCATTGAGGCAATTCCCGGCGCGGCTGATAAAGTTCAAGGGGCTATAGACAGTATTACTCGCTTCCAGGAGACACACTTTGGGAACTACGTCAACGTCTATCCGATCGATCCTGTCAAGTATGGCCATTGCGAGACCGTCAAGCGGCCTGACATCCATCCCAACCCGGAGTATCGGAAAGAACTGATCCGAACCAACTGTCCCCCGGGGACAATGGTTGAAGAGACACCCGAAACCCCGGAAACACCAGCGGAGCCGCCGCGGCAGTGCTTCGACTTGACTGGCCCTATCCCGTGTGGAGGTGGGCAGACGGAGGTGCAGCTTGATACAGGACGCGCCATCTGCGGAAGCTGCGGGAGCTTCTGGGATCCGGAGGGTGGAAAATGCAGGGATATCAAGGCGGCGCTTATATGGCCATCTCTTAATCCTATAACAGAGAGGAGCCCGACGCCGTGCTCCGACCCTGGCTCATCTTTCTGTGGAGGTGGGCAGACGGAAGCAGAGCTTGACATGGGCTGGGCTGTCTGTAGAGTTTGTAGCGGCTTTGGCTGGGACCCCGAAAGCGGCAAATGCAAGGCAAACGACGGCAAGCTCCTGTGGCCACACAAGTTGTAAGCTACGCGTTAGTTGCCAGTCAGAAATCGTGGATTTAGACAAGCGGCTAGTCTACGGTATTAGAAAGAATAGCTACTAAATTCTTTGAATAAGTTTTTTAAGTACTATTAACTTGTAACGGTGTCTAGCGTACTACCTAGAAATTGACTATTTACTAGCCAAGTAGAAATTAAGTTGGAGATGGAATCGGTTCTGCAAACCGCCTTGAACATTCCTGGCTGGTGAATGAGACGCATCACTGGGACTGAGAAGATTAGTGGCATTTCTAATCAGAGCCACCGTATTCATGATATCGGTCAGAGTAATAGTAGTATTCCTCTGGCGCCAGCCCAATTCTACGGGCAGTCTCTCGTTCTCTATGACATGAAATAAGCCATTCAATAGTCAAAATCAAATGATTGTAAGGGGGTGGATTTACCGAAGAAGTATGTGACAAGGGCTCGGCTAACCTCCCCATTGCCAAGATTTCCAAATGCAATCACTGGGGCTGCAAGCTCACCGAGGCTAAACTCCTCGGTACTGGCAGTAAATTTGTACTCTGGGTTATCTCGCCTCGACTCGAGTTGGCGAGCTAGCTTGCTGTTTGCTAACATCAGAGGTGAGAGGCTCTCATCAGTCCACCAGGTTTTGGTTCCGTCGAAGATGGTCTGGTTAAAAACCTGATTGGAATTGAAATATGCGTCGGTGCGGCTGGATCAAACGTCAGGCTTCAAGTGTCTCTACAAACTCTGAAGATGAATGCTTATACCTCAGACTAGCATCATGTTCGAGCACGTTATGTCGGTTCAAATGATCCCTTGCATATTTTTTTTAGCTAGGATACAACAGCATTCTGAAGGAGCAACCTACAGCGTGAAGAATGTGGCGTTGGGCTCCGGGTTTGCAACAATGGCTAGATCCCACATGAGACTAGCGAGGTCTGCATCGAAATTCAGGCCAGTGCCTAGGCCGATGATGGCATTGTGCTTGGTAATGTTTCGACCATCTCGAGGAATGTATCCGTGGTTGGCCAATGTGTTCATCATCGGGCAAGGCCCGCGATCTCGGAGACATGTCAGCGATAGGGAAATTATAAGAAGGCATTTTACTCACAATCATCATGGCCAGGTGGTGCCCATTGACCAGGCTCGCAGGCAGCACATGGCTTCATAAAAGCCATTATAGACAGGAGATGGCGGAGGCTAGGAGTCGACTGCATAATATCGGTAATAATTTCTGACAAAACTTTGTATAGTTTGAAAAGAAACACCTGGGGATAGTCGTATCTTTATACTCGCAACGTAGCAGCATATATATTGTTCAATTAGTAAACATGATTAATCTAGTGCTACCATTGGTCAGGTCGACCAAGACCCGTCGTCGACCATGACCCCAGTGTGATTTGGGGCAGGAATAGTGCATCTCCAAGTCGTAACACGAGGCAAAGGTCATGACGACGCACCCAAGTAGTTGCTCAACTCTGCGGTTCCTCTTGTTCCTTGATTGGGCCCAAGGTTGGTCTGCCAGCCCAACCCAGTGCTGCCCAATAATATGTCTTACAGTCAGCCGTGTAATACGTCGCTCCGATTGCACACTAGAGTAATTTCAACTAAAGTTGAGCATTTAGCAGCAGAAGCCTAATTTTACAATGTGCAGACCCCATGCGTTGGACTTGATTGGCGCGTATCTAAATAATTGGTCATGTGGGGGGGTTCCTGGAAGATAATCCGCGTATTTACGCAAATGAAACACTCATTCAAGCCGAGAACGCCAAGCCCCCCCCCCGCCTCTTCCCCCGAGAAGAAAACAGAAACTGCAATGGAGGATGGAGCCGTTGTATTTAAAGTTATCAACACAGCTATTTCCTTGCACCGCACGCATCGCCCCACCACAATAATACGCAGCCTCTCAAAATTAACGTCAGGTAACGGATATCCTTTGCGGAGAGATATCTCTCTCGGCTGTCTAGCGCCTCTATCGTCGTCGCGACTGACGCGGGGCTTTGGGAACGGGAATTATGCTCAAGCCTACCCTAACCTCTCGAAAAATTCTACTCGGCAAGGCAAAGGTAGGCTCGTTTGCACAGCCTACGCTCAAAGCTTTATAGGGCGCCCATCGCAATGTTGCCCGCAAAAGGCCTATACGCGTACAGATCTTCCCGACCCATGTTTAGACGGCCAAAAAGTTCGATCCTGCCCCTTGCATGTACGAAACAAAAAGGAATGTCTCATTGACATGTCTTGGACATGGACGTGGTTGCTTACGACAACAGCCCGTAATACTCAATATTTAACAACGAGGGCCCTTTGTAAAATGAATTCCAGTTAGCACCCAAAGTATACTCACAGATTCACCATCCCGCGCTCTCGTCAAGATGATGAGGAAAATATCTCAGTTCTTCAACAGGCCACTCTCTTGCTACGGGGGTCAAACCCGACGTTATAGAGATGAGGGAACGCAGCTGATGGCAATCATGACCACGAATCGGCAGTTCCAGGTCCAATATACTCCATTCTAACAATGGAGAGAGCTCTGACTGTCGCAGTCTCCTCCACGACTCTCGTCCACTTCCGGAATAGCAATGGTTAGTGTGAAATGGAGAATGAGCTCTATATGAGCCAGGTTGACGTCGCCATCAGCTTGAAAACGATGGGATTCACTTTGAGCATAACGGCTGATTGGGGAGCTACTTGGGGAGACTTGAAATAGACCAGTGCGCCTAGTCCCTGAAACTGGAGACGCCGGGCCGGGGACTGCATCTGCCGCACGTTGATGAAGAAAATAACGTCAAGTGGAACAAATCAGGGTCCAGGCAGGGAACCTGAAACTTGCTCATAGCGCTTCCTCTGTACTCGACGAGTGCTCGAGTCGATACTTTTTTCCAATCAGGAAGGATGAAGGAGAAGAGAGAGACTTTGCTATCGCAGTGGCGCGTCTGTGTTGCACAGCTCGAACGTCCCATTTAGAGCTAATGTTGTAGCCAACGCGTTGTCAGATAAGAACTATGACAGAATATATGTAGCCGAAAGATGAACTGCACATAACGCTTGGACTCGCCAAGGTTCGCCTGGAACTCATCGGCGTCGTTTGGACTATCTTTTAACGAGACATATAAAGAACAGATGTATATTACACATGTCTGCCCCGTGCGAACTTTACAACAGACGCTACCACGTGGATGAGCGTCCGCGTCTGGTGGAGGCGCGCGAGGATCACCATACCAGCACCGACAGCTTGGGGCTCCACCCATTGGGCTGTCTGGACCAGAAAGCCGGTAACGTTAGTTACCTGTAATTAGCGTTGTGGTTCTCCGCGCCGAGGTGGGTGTGCAGAGAACATCGGAATCAAGAAAGATTTTGAGCAAGACGACGTAGAGACTGCTGCTTATTAGTGGGCTGCTTTGAAAAATCGCTATGCTCCGACGCCGCTAACTACCGCCGCAAACTCTCTCAGTAGCCATATTACTGAGAGATCTGCCAGAGCCGCGTCCACAACACCAAGCCCAGCCTATTGCTCAGCCATCAAAATATGTTGCATGACAGGGCGCTACACTGACAACCAGTTCTTCGCTGTGCCTTGGTGGGGGTGGAACACTACACAGATAGCCACCAATTCAGTCGTGGCAAACCTATTCTACCCCTTAACCTTACTAACCCCAAGCAACTCGCCCTGCCTGGTCATGGTTAACATCTACAACGATAACCGAGATAGTGTCGTCAAATTGAGCGCTGGAGAGCGACTCTTAGAAAAGGGTGATACAATGCGGTTGATGATCCACGCGTTGCCCGGCACCAATCCCCTTTGATAAGAGCCACATTTCAGAAATGACGCTAACCGCAGGTGGTAATATAAGCGTAGTGCGGGCCTGAGCACCTGAGCATTCAAGAACAAGGGTTGACAACGATTACACTAACTTGCTGTCAAAGAATGCGGCTAGCACGAAGAAGGTGAAAGGAGAGATAGTAAGATAATCGCTGTAATATAGCGGGAGAATAGCAGTAGTTTCTAATTAATGACTTTATTGATTACTAGAGGAGAGAAGTCCTCCTCTAGTGGTTCTTCGCTACGTTCTCGCTCTTTTATAGCCGCGTATTCGCACGTGACTCCTTGTGGGTCGTGACACTTGCCCGGAGGCAGTATAGATGACACTAATTTGCCCGGAGGTGATTTCTGCAAAGGAATGAGTACACTTCACTTTGTTTATTACGCCCGGTGACTAATACTCAAGTATTGAATATTTAACTAGTAATCTCCTAACGTGACTTTACGCTACGACAAGTATTCAACTGCACTCTGTGTGCATTCAACCTCTCTTCCTAAGAAACATACTAACTGTAGATAGGGATAAGCTACCGCTATAAACGGCTAGAGAACATAAAAAACGAATAATAGAGTTTATGCCATTTGACGAATCGTAAATAATGAAAATAAATCATGCTTGTTTAACAATTTATAAAGCCAAGTAATGGAATCAAGTTGATTTGTTTAGTTGATCTGGAATCTTGCTTTACTTGGCTGACAAGTATCGAGCAATCACACGAAAACTCGTCCCTCTGGTTGGACCTTTGAGCGGGCAAAGCACCTACATTTGAGTTTACTCGAGATCTAGTTCTCTACACTGACGGAAGTGACTTGTGAGCAGTTATTTCCGGCACTAGCGTCATATTGTTTTGTGTTGCCACCAGTCACAAGAAAGGGTCGCGGGCGAGGTTAAATAGTTCTAATTATAATTAGATTATAAATATAGACATTAAGAAACTTAATAAGCCTTATCACAATACATGAAGCTCTTAATGTAGTTGGCATCTTGGGCGACCGCTGCAATTAGACCTGCGAGGACTTCATTTTGTTACTGTAGCTAATGACGATCACTATGCGTTTGCATAGGGCAAGTATCTGGCCGAGAAGTCTCCCAATGATTGAGTGAATGAAAGTTTCTTCAAGTACACAGCTCCAGCTTAAGCCTGCTTCTTTCCCTGCGCAGCGCCGGGAATAGGGGTGACGACGCCTATTACATCCTTGGGCACGTTGGTGCCGGCCTTAACGACGCTCTAGAGCAGACCTGTGCCGGCACTAACAAGGTTGCCTGAAAGCATCTTGCGGATAGCGTCGACGGGAATGTTAAGAATGTCGTCGGCAAGCTTGAAAAGGCCGGCGACGCCATTCTGGACGGAACCGCCGACGGGAGCGGCCATGCTGCCGCCGAGGAGGCCACTAAGGGGGCCGGCAATACCACCAAAGTTGGTCTCGCGATTTTATTTTTTTTATTAATAACCTTAAGGTAGGGTTACTTTCTATAGCCTCCTATGTGTATAGAAGCTAAATAGATCTAGATTCAAATTAAATATATTAAATATAAGTTAAATTAAAAATTACGTATTTATTTATTTAGTACCTCTTTTAGTATTAATTTATTTAATTTGTTTGGTAGTTTGTTTGATGTGAGTTGATTTGAGGGCAGCGCTGGTGGCAGCTTCAGTCGACAGATATGCATAGGGGCTGCGATGCACATGTAGCCCTGCTTGGATGTAGCTCTGTCAGCGTGCATTGGAAATCAGGGTTAATTTTGGCAGCACGATTCTATACTTGTATTCACATGCCTATACCTGTATTCACATGCCGCGTGATATTCAAACCAAGTCCGACTCGGAGAATCTATGGCCACATTCAAGCCCGACCGAGAAGGGTAGTACGGTTAACAACCATGACATTAAAACGCCAAACCACCAGCAATTTGCGCGACACAGTGACTGGCTTATAATCCAAGTCATTGCTATCAGGTCTGGGCGTGCTGCATCAGAGTGGACATTGTTTGGTCTGGAATCGTTAGATGATCAGTGCACCCCTGTGGAATCAACCATGATGACCTCCCTCTCCCCCTCAGATTCCTTTTGCACCCACCAACACGATGGTCAACGCGGAAAATAAAGGTCTGAGCTTTTTTGCTAAAATCTGCAAAAATGATATCTTAGATAATTACATGTCTTGTTTTCAAGTAACCTCGTCTTGTTATATTATAGAATTCATGTATTAATATTAGCCTATACTTTTTCTAGAACTTATCAACGTCCGCGTCTTCTATTAGATGTACTTGCTGTAGATGGCCAGCACTGCGATAGTAGTTGTAAGCAGAATTGCCACGTTTCGCAACACACTCATCATGGATCGTTTTGCCAACTGTTGCTCCCGGCCTATAAAACCCGCAGCCGTATTCACATGGGGAAATGCCGTGGTCGGTTCTGGTTTACCCAGAAACTCGCACAGAGGCTTCCAGCCATCATCTACACACCACTCCAACAGTCTGTCTTTGGGGACCAAGCCCCGAATCATGTTGCAGTGTTCTTGAACCGTTAGCATATTTGCTGTACTGTGCCCATTCACGTTGTACAAGTTTTGCATACCTCGATACACCCATTTCCCGTTTCTAGCAGCGCCCGTCTCGATATTCCCGTCTAGCGCCCGAAACACAGCCGGCCACATGACGCGCACGTAGACGTGCCAGGCCCAGAAACCCTCGGTGCAAAGCCAGGACATGAAGAAATATATCCAGTGGCTATTTGCCCGCGCAAGAGTGTTTGTAGCACTCTTGTGCCAGGCATCAATATCCTTGCGATAATTGAGAATGACCTTGGCATCGGGATAGGCGGCAATGAGCTCGGCTGCGAAAACCGAGCCCGCCGCGTCGGTTACTGCGGCGCAGTGGCCGAGCAGAGCGTCAAAGTCGGCTGTTGTAATTTCGACATTGCCGTCTAGAGGACCAAACCACCTGCACGTAAAGTCAGCAATTGATGGAATTTTGGCCGGCGCGGGCAGCCAAGATCAAGTCACTTTTTGCGGCTCAGCTTGACCCATTGCGCAGCACGGTTGGGCTGCTCAAAGACAATGTCCCACCCATGATGGGTGTGGTCGTAGCCCAGCTGTAGCAGGGCAGTTTGTAGAGACTCGGTCCCGGTTCGTGGCAATCCCACGCAGAGCACCTCCATGGGTTTAGTTCGTCGACGAGGGGGTGGCTCTGGTACCGAATAGATGTAGTTTTCGAGAAAATGGAACCACCATCCATTGATTCCGCCCATTGTAGTGATCTGCAGACCGTCTGCAGTTTGCCGCAGAGATCTTCTGCCAAGCAAGCGAATGCCGAGTTGTCGATTTTCACTGTTATGCAGAGGTGACTCTGTTCCAATTGGCAGCGGATGTTGTTGATTGTAGTGCCTACGCTTCGTTTACCTAATCTACCGAGGTAGCATTGCGTCTACGCAGGAATTGACATGTATTTGTTTGATTACAATTCTCGCCGACTGTAGACGATGGACTGTGACCGAGCATTACTAGCAACCTCGGCACAAGGAGGTCAAGCGCTGTGGACTAGACGTTAGGTTTGAAACCGAGATAACGAGCTTAAATAGTTAACTAGGTAGGCTCTCGCTTGCGCTAGTATTAATAGAGGCCGGGGGGTTACATCCACTAGAATGTTCACCGAACGAGCTGACTTTTGACGCGAATCTAACTCGTATAGGGCTACTTTAAAGTGCCAGGACGCAGCCTCTGCAGGGGCCGGCCACGTTTTTTTGTGGGCGACTCGGCAGTTGTCAACTTGTCACGGCCCAGCTGCAAGCCTGCAATGGCACCGAGATCCCGTGCCAAGACATGAGACATGAGACTAGTATAGTCCAAGTTTTTGGTGTAAAATTTGGTACCGACACAGACGGCGCCCCAATGCACACCGGACCAACCAGACCATGTGCTAGCTATCAATCAAACTCAATTACCTACATGTAGCAATTGAACAAGATAGTACGCAGGGCCATGTCTCGCTAGTCCGTAGTAAATAATTTACACGTATGAGCATTTGTAGAGATTTTCGTAGTTGGCATATTCTGGGGGAAAGGGGCGAATTAATACTAATCGCAAGACACATTACATGTAGGCTTAAAGCTTCCACTATAAACCTCTTTTGATCGATTGGAATGACGCGGTCCGACATCATCTCATGCCTTTCTTTAGTCCAGGTACGCCAGCTTGTCCGAGCACTCTCTCCCAAACCCACCGTAATCTCTCCCTTCAGCCCGTCCCATGCATGTCCATCTAAATGTTCATCCATGACACTCAAATCAATGCTTGCCTAGTCAAGAGGATCGTGCAACAGGTATTTATTCTCCAGCATGCCGTGTTCAAACCATAGGCATACAATATATGTGGCTTGTGAATTTCTACTTTGAACCCAATCGCCATGGACGAGTCAAAGACACTTAGTGTATCTACACTCACTCTTCCCCCAACCTCCTTGACCCCAGGCCTCTCACTTTTTCAAAGCGTCTTGAACAGACACTCAGATAGCAGTAAGTCAGGGGGTTACAGAGCCACAAATGTGGGAGAGTCTGATGACAGCCAAGAGGATCGCATATAGGTATCCGAACTAACATGATTGCATAGGAGAGGAGAGAAGAGAGGACCTTACCATCAATGAGATTGTCGCTACACCACCCGTTTCCCTGACACTTACGTCTCTCAAAGTCGCGGACCCTCGGCTGCTCAAGTTCTGGTCACTCCTCTTGGGCGGTGTAGCAGTCTTCCTTTCATGGCTTCTTCTGTTTTCCTGGTGCGCCAGAGTCTGGCGGCCCCCTGCCAATTTTGAGGACGCATTCAAACTCTCGGCCGCAACGTTTTCGGACACCGTTTCTGGCACCAACAGCCCTGTCAGTCTAGTATGTGTCGATATATGGTTCGCCCTGGCACTCATGGCCGCCGTCGACGCGTTCGCGATAGTGATCAACTTGAACCGCTCGCTCATCCACCAGTTCCACTACTTTGTCAGCCTGCGCATGATGGTGCTGGCCTTTATCGTCTCCACGGCAGCCTATTTCCTGCACGGCAACGAGCACAGTGCCCGTCACCAGGTCTACCGCCTGGCTGCTGCCGTCTTCCTAGGCTCTGCCCTCTACGCCGTGTCCGTCATGGTCCTCGACAGGCTGCACAAACTGCTGCCGGTGCGCGGCATCGGCGAGTCTCCTGGCTCGCTCCAGAAATTCAGCGAGCACATGTGCCTCTTCGACCTGCCCTGGAAGCGCGCCATCATGTTGGCCACAGTCAACGGAGCAGTCGGCTTCTTACTGACCACCTTGGTGCCCGCCAAGTGGTCGATATTGAACCCGGTGGTGCACATCACTTGGGAGGTATGCCTTATGCTTGGCTGCCCTTGTCTTGCGTACACGTTTGGCTAACACGATGCTCTTGTTTAGGTAACCTTCCTAGGTCTGATGGGGACCAAGCAGACACCGCGTTACATATGGTTTGCCACACCCGTCGTGCAAGCCTCTACATGCACAGACTGGGGCTTGCGCCAAGTTGCAGCGGCTCCGAGGCTCGTGATAAGGCCTTGGGTTTTCCTGGCTTTCATGCTGGCCGGCCGGCTGATGTTCGATATTCACCTGCATACTGTATTCCGCCATCGGCGTGATTTCCATTGGGCACGAAAGGAGGCGCTCGTTCCTACAAGCCGTTTGCTCGCGTTTTTTGCTGCGGGCTTGATCATTGAATTCATGGGACTACCCGTTGTCACCTTGATCAAGCCGCTCGCCGTACTGTTCTTACACGCTTTTGGTGTACTAGTATTCCTTCTTCCATCCTCCTATGGTCTTGCCTTTGACAAGATCAAGTCCATTCGCCGTTACTAATTTGACGTACAAGTTCAATAATTCAGAGATACTGTTTGATTTGCAGCCGTTGTAAAATAGAAAGGCTGGGCAACTACCCGAGTAAGTTTGGGCGCTTTGCTAGTAAGAATAATAGACGGTCAACTCTTCAAAATAGACGACGGGGCAGGCAGCCAAAAATACAACACATGGGACAAGGGTCAAGGTTGTAAGGCTTGAAATAAGTTTGTAATTTAATCTAATAATTGCTTTGATATTAAAAGTCCAAGTTCAAGAAGCTTCTAGGGAATTGGGCCGATCATTCGACAATTTGACGTAACAACTAGGCGGAAAGAGTATTCTACTTGAACTTATTATCTGTTATTCTTTAGATAAAGGCACAAAACAAGTCCATCGCGTAAGCACGAGTACAATCGCGCTTTGGCTTGGGCCGCTGGCGCCATTTAGACTCTTGATTTCGCTGCAATAGCATTTGGCTATTCAACGGTTTTGTTGTTGATTTTAGGCCCCATAAATCACCGAGTTTCAGGTGCCTTTAACAGATACCATTCATAAACTTAAACTTTTATGGTAGAGCCCCCTCCAAAGCCGAGGTCAAACGGTTGTGGCTCTAGTCGATGTATCTTGTTTCTGCTATTGGACACCACATTTAGAATCTGGATCCAAGTCCTCCTGGTTTAGTCAGGGGAGGGATCAGGCACAACCGTGCAGATTGGCGCTAAAACAGCCTCGTTGTTGCATTTTGCAAAAATGATTACGACTAGTAACTATCTGCAATGTCCCGCTTACTCTCTTTGGTGCACGGAAGTGCTGTTAAATCTACAGAACCACGCCACTCATCGCTCTCTAACAAGCATCACATTCATTCTATTTTCCCATTATTTTGTGTTACGGCTTCTTCTTGGTTCCAACGATAGCAAGGCAAATAAGGAATTCTCCAAATACTCGGTTTTCCTCGACTCTGGAATCGAAACGAACTGGAAATCGCTCTTGAATCGACGCAATGAGCGAAGATGGAGCATCAGAAATATCCGGCTTTTCATTTTTAGGGGGGGCTCCAACCGCCAAAGGCGATCTGCTTATTTGCGTGATATTTATCGTCCTCTTTGGCCTGGGTGCATTCACGCACATGGCTATTAATCGTGCCAACTCGAAGAAAAACCACAAGTTTTTTATTTCACAAATGCTTTTCAACTTTTGTATGATTAGGGTTGTCTCCTGTGTTTTTCGGATATCTTGGGCATTTGTTCATACACGCGGCATTGCTTTAGCAGCTGTACTTTTTCAAAATGGCGGGTAAGCAAAGCTAGATGCTCAGTCGCAGCTGGAATACGGTGGTCTATCTAACGAATGTCTCCCAGTGCTGTCATTATTTTCGCTGTTAATTTGGTTTTCGCACAGCGCCTTGTGCGAGCCATGCACCCCTTTTTTGGCTGGAGTCTTGCTTTCGGCTATTTCTCATGGTTTCTGATCCTCTCCATTCCAGTCGTGACAATCATGAACTTGGTTGCCATATGTGTCAGATTCTTTGGCGGTGATGATCTCAAACGACAGGAGGTGGCAGGAGAGTTTCTCAAATTTGGCTCAACTTGGAATGTCATGTTGGTCTTGATGCCACTCATGTGGATATTCCTGGCGAGCGCGTTGCCCGGTCCACCAGTCGAGAACTTCGGTAGGGGCGAAATTCGCTCCAAGGCGGCCTTGCTCGTGTTTTCTGCGGTGATGATGGCGGCTGGTGCTATTCTAAGACTAGCAGTCGCTATGAACCACGACGTCACGGCTTCATCGCCTCTGCTAAGCAGGACTGTATTCTACCTGACCGGGTTCATGTTGGAACTGCTAACGGTTGCTGCATACGCCTACTTTCGTATAGATTTGCTCTTCTACATCCCCACGGGGGCTAAACGACCGGGAGATTACTCTATCCTCTCACGCAGGAACGGCCTAGGTCCTTTTCCACGAACGATACGCGAGATCGAGAGAGAAATAGCGAAAATTGGAGCGCCATACCAGTGTCTAACGCCACCTGGCTGGACTAAGCCGGATGCGTTAGTCGTCGTTCTATATGCATCAAGAGAGCATCATGAAGCCACCAACAAATATCCATCTCCCGCTATCCGGAATTACGACGAAGTGATTCTTTCGTCTCGGCCCCAGTACGAGATGGAATTGGAAGAGGGGGTTATAAACTCAACGAAGCTTGGTAGACCCTGTACGGCTGACACGGGGCGGAAGACGTACGTCGATCGTACCGACCTCTTTAATAACTCTTATGACCATTGGGAGAATCGGTAAGCCATCATGCAGCCACTTGGAACAGCAATATATACCCATCGAATGATAGAAGGCAAACATGACTCGTGACACTGACTGGCACACTGCAGAGTGTAGATCTTTACAAGACCCGTTGCAAACAATACTCGTCAAATAGAACCAGGCGCGTTCTTAATGGTTGATCGATTGGGAGAGGTCTCTAGTATAAATTGCTAAAATACTACGCTACGCCTTGCACCTTAAAGCTGTTGACTGCAAGGGGTAGAATCATCCGAAGGCTGAGAGTCCTTAGACCAAGCAACTGTTACAGCCATACGTTAGTTATCTTAGCTGAGCTCGTGAGCAATTATGTAATTTTTATGCACAAACCTGGTCTGTCTTGTAGGGATTCCAAGTAAGAAGCTGTGGTCTCCTACTGCCCTGATCCTCCTTCACTACCTACAGGGTGAGGAATCAATCCACGAAATCCACTAGTTGACTAATATATTAACCTTAACACGCGTCAACGTCAACCCACGACTTAAATCATGTCATGGTCTAAAGCTTTTTGCCAGGTTAAATAATGACTTTTGGTATTGAGTTTTATCAGATCTAATGACCCAACGGGCAACAGGCATCAGTTTTTTAGTGTGACATTTGGTGGGCGGCTAATGGGCGCCCGCCAGTGGTCCAAACGACCAGGCAGCCAAGCAGGCAGACAAACGCCCAACGCACTCTCTTATATTCTGCCCCAAAAGACAATTTTTCGACAAGTCTCGTTTCCCATCTACACAGACGCTTTACACCTTGGATACCGTCACTCACAAGTGTACCAGGCCATGGTCGGCACGGTCCAAGTCACCAGGCTGCCGCCTCCCAGCGGCACCCACACGCACACCGTCGTCTTCCTCCACGGCCGCGGCGACGACACCACCAGCTTCATCGCGTCCTTTGCCCACTCCCGCTCCTCGCACGGCCAGACTCTCCTGGGCGCGTTCCCCAACTTTCGCTGGGTCTTCCCGCAGGCACCTCTGAGTCGCTGCGCGCGCGGGGGCATGACCTGGCCGCAGTGGTTCGACGTCTGGGACCCGCAAGACTTTGCCGCCCGCGAGGAGCTGCAGCTCGATGGGCTCAGGGACATGGTTCCCGAGATTGCGCGGATCCTCGCAGACGAGGCGGCCGCGCTGGGCGGGCGCTGGGACCGCGTCATCCTCGCCGGCATCAGCATGGGCGCTGCCACGAGCGTACACACCCTGTTCAACCTCGACATCTTGTCGCCCGAGGCGACGCGGCTGGGCGCGTTTATGGGATTCTCGGCCCGCTGTCCGTTTGCTGGAAGGTCGCTCGCGGGCATGCGTGAGGTGCTGGGGCTGCAGCAGCCAGACGCGCCGGAGCACGGCGGCGGCGGCGGTGTCCTGGCCAACACGCCGATGCTTCTCGAGCACTGCGTCGATGACCCACTGGTGCTGGTGCAGAATGGCCGTTGGCTGCGTGATGTTTTGATTGGGTTCGGGGCAAAGGTGACCTGGAGAGAGTATCCGAGTGGAGGACACTGGTTCAATGCGCCTGCGGGCATGGATGATGCGATTGCGTTCTTGAACGAGATGCTGCAGCAAAGCAAGTAAACCCAGTGGCTTATGCGATTGGCTTTGAGGGAGTGATTAGTCTGAGTGTCAGTATATATTACACTCGTGGCATCTGCATCCCGGACACGGATGTGTTACTTACACAACGACATGTACCAAACAAGTCTTGTCCTCCATACTCATAAATCGTCAAAGTAAGCGCTGAACTGAAACTGTCTATCAAGGCACCCAATTTTCCCAACTGTATGTAGCTCAGTAGTGCCTTGCATACCAATACTAAAACTCAGCCTCGCTAATCTCGAAGAGATGACATGAATGCTTGCAGTGCTCTCCACGTCCCACCACCGTAATACCTGACCGCTTCATCTAAGCCCGGCTGCACATGCGTCTCCCTCCTACCCACCGCAAACGCTCTCGTCTCCGACCTGACCCTCGCAAACTGCGTCTCCGAATCGTCCGCACCCACACTCACGCTCGTCGCGCCCACGTAGTCGACCGCAAAGACCCGCGCATCACGATGCATGATTTCCGAGTCCGACGCCGTCACCAGTAAGCGCTTCACGAGCGGCTTCTCACCACTGGCCCCTACCCCAAAGACACGCGCCCAGACCTCGCGCGCGTTCGGCGCGGCGACAATCTCGCACCACACATCCTCAACACGGGGCCGCAGCACGCGGACGAGGTGCGCAGTGTGCGGGCCCTCGAGATAGTCACACGCGCTGGTGCCAAGGCTCGCGGCGTCGGTCCACGTAAACCACGGCGAGAGGAGCACCACGGCAAGGAACTGGCCGCTGGGCCGCAGCGGCGGCACGTAGGGCGCGGGAGCGGCAATGTGTGCTAGCAGCGAGGCCATCATGTGCGCGCCGGCGCTGTCGCCGGCTAGCACGAGGTCTGCGGGCGGGACGTCCTCCTGCTCTAGGAGAAAGCGTAGCGACTCGACAATCTGGACGAGTTGCGTTGGGTACTGCGCATCGGGGCAGAGCGCGTAGGCGATGAAGACGACTTGGCGAGCGCCGCAGGCCTTGGCCATGCTGCGCGCGAGCGCGACGTGGGCGCTCGGCGCAATGGGCTCAACGTAGCCGCCGCCATGGGCGTATACAATGACGGGCCCGCCTCCGCGGCCGTGGTCGTCTTCGTCGTCATCGTTGCCAGGCTCGCCCGCGAGCCACGGCCCTGAGAAGAAGTGAAGAGTGGGCGACGACGTGGCCCTGCCCGTCGCGGGATTGGCGGCCGTCGCTGCGGCATTGATCGGCACCGAAACCTCGCGGTGCTTGATCCCGTCACGCTTCGCGGCGTAACCACGCACCCGTTCGCTGGTTGTCTTTGTGTGTCCTGCGGCGTAGACGATGCGTTTCTGGCTCTGAAACACATTGGAGGTGCGGATAGCGGCGAGGATGGTCCTCTGACGCCAGTGAAAGTCGTGCTGCGGATGACAAGGGAGGAAGAACTTGGCAAGCTGGTATACAAAGATGATAGCTATGTTGCAGTCGCCCACGTTAGCATCTGCATACAAGGTCAAAAGAAAGAAGCGCTTCTGGCCTTGTTGTCTTGAGCATGGGGGCTGTGCCTTTCACTCACGATATATCGCCATGATGCCAACCACCTTGAACCAATCGCCAGCCGTCAAGGGCCTGGCGCCTATTTGGTCAATATCTTGGTCGGTAATCATCTTGTAATTGAGACACTAAAGAAGCACCGCGTTGAAGATGTGGGAAAGGGGATCAAAAGATGCCAAAGTCGCCGCTGACTAGTGCCAAAGTCAATGTTTGCCGACGGGAAAATCGTGCGTGGCATTCGCTCCCGAGGAGCAAACAAGGGGCTTTGAATGGCGTATGAAGTAGAGAAGCTGTGGAGCTCACAGGCTTGGCTGAGTTCTTGTTAATAAACGCGTAATAAGCAAGTAAACAAGAGTGATCGGCCCATTGACTTTGGAGTATCAGACAACTAATTATAGTAATGCACCCTAGCCCCATAGATGATATACAAGATCGCCATGCCGATCCATGGAAGTGGAACAGGCCGTCTCCAGAGTCTTGTCGAAGCAGCAGCTACACGCAACGGCACAACAGTCACAAAGAGAAATGATTTGAATGACGACAGATGGCCATTACGTCGGATATCTGCGGTTAGCAAATACTGTCACCAATGCCGTGAATGTGTCCATGGTTCAATCTGTCCGGTAACTGAGACCCCTGGTTTCCACTTATACATTCAACGCACTAGTTAGCAAGCCAAGATCGACCAGACACGCTTGGTTCAAGATTGGCCCGTCTCGGCCAGCCACCAGCACAAAAGTACAAAGAGAGCGGGCCGCTCCATCGCTGACGCCTCCTTCACAAGCAATACGGTGGGCGGTCCTGGAATGCGCCTCTCGTCCCGCTTGCGCTCCTGGACGCTCGGTCGATGGTGCCGTCTGCAGTTGACGTATTTCTCGACGCGGCCATCCAGCTCTGATTGTTGCCGTATTGACGACTGTAGCTAGACGCAAATATGTTTCGCTTATCGAGTCATGTATCGTGAGAGTTGGACGATCCCATGAATGAACATCCAATCGCTCGACAAGAATATGGGCATTCTGAGACGGTCCGAGGTCTCAACTGTGCATTCGTATTGAAGTCTGCTGTGAGCTCCAGTCAGTAGCCCGCCGGCTGCAAGCTGGCTTCTGAGCGTGCCTCGTTTGCGACTCTTTTACCTGCTGCAATGATGAGGGAAATTGCTCGAGGATGAAAAAGAAATTGCGACTTGAATTCAATAATTCTCTTAATACAGCACAAGGTCATGGAGAAAAAAGCAAAGAAGAACCACGGGAGACCAAGTGTGTGACGCCCTGAGCCACGGGCGAGACATGGTCAAAGCCGGGGGTCATGAACAAGGTTTACATAATCAATAGATGTGCGCAGGCCGCTCCTCCTTCAATAGCGAGATGGCGATGCGGCGGGCTCGGTTTGATGCAAGTCTTGAATCTGAATTACCGCCTGATATATAATAAAGAGAATGGTAAAATTTCAGGAAAGAATACTTTTTTTTTTTTTTTCAAGAGAAAACTCTATCAGAGAGAAAAGTAGGCTCGTAGCAGCCTCTTAGTAGAAGTTATTATTATTTTTTTTCAGCTTTCCGATTGACACCAAAGCGCAAGTTAAAGAAGGAGGAAGAAGTAGAAGATAAACTCGGCGCCTTACAAGAAAGTAATCATTTTGACACGCTGTTCCAAGACATATGTACTGCCTCTATTCTACTAGTGTTGATTGATTAGGTAGTATTCGAAGCACAAAAATATACTATTTATTACAAGGCGGCAGCCAGACTGTAGGGTGTGGCCCACGCCTGCCTAGCTAGCCCACAGAACGGAACCTACAGAATACATCATCGGTTAAATATCCATCCAGACCTGACACAGACCGATAGGTTGATCACCTGATTCTGCCCAGCCAGTCCCCAGTCCCCATCAGTCGGTCTGCCAAAGATGCCCGGCTACGGCTACCGATTCGATAGGTACCTAGGTAGGTACAATGCTTTGTCAACGTACAGCGCTAGCGACATGTGATCCCGCAAACACTGTGCGTCACTGTGCGTATTGAAGTCGCCGAGAATGCGAGCCTCTCCTTTGTTCCCAAGCCGCCGTGGTCGACATCTATATCATTATTATTGAGCTAATCCAACCTCTTGTCATCGGCTTTCTGACGTCAATATTACAGGCTCACCTTGCCCCCCGCCCGCCAACCCATCAGGTCGTAATCCCGCTACAGGGTTTAATGGCCCAGCCAATGGGCGGGCACGGACCTCCCCCGAGAGCTTCCTCCGCAGCTGTCCTCCTCCGGTCATCTCATGACATGGTAGGACACAAGCCAAGCCAAGCAAATGAGGCATTTCACAGTGAACAATGAGTGACGATGTGAATAACCACAGAAGCGACCGGCCGCTACTACCAGCCGCTACCAGAGGCTCTGCTGGTGGCCACAGCGGGCGCGGGTCGGGACCACGGCCGCATGTGAATATATTGCCCAAGAAAAGACAGGCAGTTTCCATTGCCTGTGATACTTGCCGCAGCCGCAAGATCAAGGTTCGAGGCAAAACCAAATCGAAATTCATCAGCCTACATGTCCGTCACTAACTGGAGCGCAGTGCGATGGCCAGCAAACCTGTTTCTCTTGCCGCAAAAACCACATAGTGTGCACGTACCAGACTTTGCGAGCATCTCCGTCTACGCAGGAATTACAACGCAAGTACACCGAGTCTGAAAACAAAGTAAAGAACTTTGAGGCCTTTATTAGGCTGCTTCGCTCGCACAAGGAAATGGAGGCCATGGAAATCTGTAAACGAGTTCGAAGTGGTGTCGACGTCGAAACCGTTCTGAGCCTCGTTCGGGATGGCGACCTCCTCGCGCAGATGCACCTGCATCCTGAGGCGCAGTTCCAGTATACCTTTCCTTATATTCGACATATGCCAGCGTTTCTATGTCAGCCAGATAACGTCTATCTTAACTCTCCTCTCTATCGATCAACCCGAACCAAACAACAACCGGATACGACCGACAAGACCACTAGCCACGACCCAGGCACACAATACTTTATTCCTCACCATGCTGCAGAGCCAATAGATCCCCGCTTTGACTCTGTCAAGCTATCAGAGTGGACGGCAGTGACTCGAGACAACGCCTTCCTCACCCACCTTCTCAAGATCTATTTCCAATTCGACTTTCCTTGTTTTCCGGTTTTCCACCACGACTATTTTCTGCAAGATCTTATTGCCGGATGCGAAGAATGCTGTTCATCCCTTTTGGTGAATGCGATTCTTGCAGCCGCCTGTGTAAGTCCCTGCAGATTTCTCCATGGGATTATTGTGGCTTATAGTGAAACCCAGCATGGCTACCGTAACGCTGAAAACCGCGCCGAATTCTGGGATCCGAGCACCATGGGATATCGCTTTCTTTCTGAATGCAGGCGGCTTTGGGAATTAGAACTTGGAAACAGCAGTCTCACGACAATCCACGCAGCAACCATCCTGGCTGTCACGTATAACGTGAATGGCTTAGACAAGGTGGGGTGGACATACATGATGCAGGCTATAGCAGCCGCCGAAAGCATAGACCTTTTCGGTGACGTGAAGAATTCTGACAGCCAAAAGCTCAAGGTGGTGAGAACGTTTACTGCCTGGATGCTTTTCGACTTCCAAGCGTAAACAGCGCCTTCATTCTTGTCTAACTGGTGAACTGGAGCTGATGACTATGCTCAGGATCTCCTGCTTTCACCTCTTCAGACCGCCGGTTGTGAGGCATGCGCCACGAACAATACTGCCAGATCCTGCGACCCACGCGAAGTGGTATGGGGAGCTATGGCTGAGCTATCCGACAGATCAGAGGCTACTGCCCATGTGGCATGGTTACACTCTCAAGGCGACGGCTGAGCTTGGTGTCATCTTCAACGACATGGCGTGGCAGGCTTTTGCTGAGGGCAGAAAAGGTCTTTCACTTACAGAACAAGCCCATTTCCAAGAGCGCCTCAATACGTGGTATAACAATCTGCCTCGCCCACTTTCCGCTAATCATGTGCTGTTGCCCAGTCACTTGAGAATGCAGTATGGTTTTCTTTCTTCCGGCTACACAAGATGATTCAGCCTCATGGCGTGCTGACTGCTGTTTATTAGTATGCATTATCTTAGTGCATTGATATATATCCTCGACCCTCTTAGCTCCTCTGCCGATGAATCCTCGCAGGATCAAACATTATCGGCCGCAACTGTCTTGGCACTCGCCAAGATAAAGCTGGAGACTTTGGTACGGCTGTATTATGTCCATCATGGTTTCGACTCCCCCGACTTCTTTATGATGCAATTCCTCATGTTCCTCGGGTTCATGCACATTAGATCACTCGCTACTTCACCAACAGATGAACTAAGCGACGCCTATCGCTCTACCATTTACCTTGTCACGAAAGGCCTTCGAGCTCAAGGGCAAAACTACTATTTGGCAGAGGTGTTGTATAGGATGATGAGAGACGCGATGAGTAGCTCGGACCAAAAGTATCTAGGCACCATACTCAACGTCAGCGTCGATGACGATGTCAGAAAGTCACTCATCTCGCAACATACCCGGTCGGCCTATCCAATTGATATATTCAGTATCAATGAGGATCCAGAGAAACAAAGACTTAGTAACCTTATCAAAGGTACAGTCGATACGACTTGAGAAGATACCTAGGCAGCCTTCATGACCATAGGAGCTCTTGTACTACAAACGAGCCTCACGTTACGTTACGTTACGTTACTAGTGGGCTCTCAGCAGATAATCACACGCTTTTCGGTGTGTATCACACGCAAATAGACGCATCTTGATACATGCACTGTACTAGGCATTTAGCTTTAACGCATGAATCAGTCCGCTTACTTGGGACAGACACTTCTAATCTAAACCAAAGTCTTGTATTAGGCTACTATACCTTGACAAACACCTTTTTGTTCACTCGAACTCTTGCAATTAGAACCAAAATCGCCGAGACAAGACTCAGAGAGCCGCCGTAAAACATGGCAGGTCGATACGCCGTCAGGCCCTTTTCAGCACCGCCAAACGCCTCGAGCAAATAGCCAGCAATGGGGGCGCCCTGCACCAAAGACTGTTAGCAAGAAATTACGCAAAGCGAGCAGGACGCCGAGTCCAACGTACCATCAAATACCCTCCGATCCATCCCGTGATGATCATGCTCATGACCACGCCCACCCGCGCGCTGCCAAAGACGTTGCTGGCCACGGTTGGCATGGTGCAGAAGAAGCCGCCGTTGGAGAGGCCGTTGACGACGACAAACAGTGCCAGGGGACCCAGCGTCGTCGACGCCGGCCAGATGGCCAGCATGCTCAGCGCTGTCAGGACCAGGGACGTGAGGAGCACGTTGATGGCGCCCATCATGTCGCAGAGGTAGCCGCAGACAATGCGGCCCACCGCCGACGACAAGGTGAAGCCGGCGACGAGGCCGGCGCCGGTCGATGACGAAAAGCCGAGCGAGTTGGCGTAGAGCGGCAGGAAAAAGGGTGGCACGTAGAGCGGAAAGGTGCCAATGGCTGTGGCGGCGCAGATGAGGACAAAGTTGGCCGACTTGAACATTTTCCTGACACGCCGTGTGAGAGGGCGACTTTTTGGTCAGGGCATCCGCATAAGACTCACCACTCGATAAACTGGCGCCGGGGTAGGCGGGTGCGCTCCTTCATGATCCAGGCGGTGGGCAGTCCCGTGGCGAGCGTCGCGATGCCGAGGACGCGATAGGCCATGGCGAGACCAATCTTTTCAATCAGAGGATCCAGCGCAAAGCTTATCGCGGCGCCTCCAAGCCCGCTGCCCGCGAATATGAGACCGTTTGCCAATCCTCTCTTTTTACTAAAATACTGCGATGGAATCGTCGTAATTACCTTGGCCACATCTGTCAACACACTGGTAGCATAGTTCAGTTCGCAGCACCACTTACACAAAAGATGAAGCTATTCAGAACAATGTCAGTCCTTTTATTTTTTATTTTTTTCCCAAGACATTAAGCAAAGAAAACTCATACCTGGCTCCGAGACCAAACATGACCCCCGACGTCACAAACAGACCCCCCAGGTTACGCGTCGTGAAGCTGCTCAGGATCTCGCACCCGCCCATCAGGGCAACGCCCGTCAGCGCCGTCCGCCGCGGGCCCAGACGCTGCAGCAGCCAGGCATTGGCCGTCGCGCACAGCGACACCATGGCCGCCTGCAGCGAGCCGATAAAGGAGACGACGGCCGGGCCCGCGAGCCCGTCGCGGACCAGCGTGCGCTGGATCACGCCCCAGGCGTACGTCGTGCCGACACCCCACCACATGAGCACGCAGCCGCTCGCGACGATTGCCCAGCCGTAGCCGCCGTCGGGGGCGGCTGAGTCGGCCGCGCGCGACGCGGCGAGAATTTCTTCCTCCTCCTCCGCGGTGCGGCCGGCGGCGGCGGCGGCGGAGGAGGATCTTGTACGGCTGGTGGTGCCGACGGCGGCGTTGGGCCGGCTAGAGGCCCAGCCGACGGTGTCGGTCAGCTGGATAGACGTGGTCGTCGTTGTAGACATATTCAAGCTTGATGCCGTAGCTAGTTAGCTTGCAAACTTTACCACTTCAAACGACGTGCGCTGCCTTTTATATATATATATATGTAAAATAGTGAGTCACAGATAGAAACAAAACCTTAATGGAGAGATTGCCGATCGCGGCTGTCTTCGGTTATGGGCCAACTACGAGCCAAAGGGCGTAAAGTTGTCAATTTTGACCCACCGACTGCTTCTTTTGGTCCCGCGACTGCAATCAACATTCATTCGCCTTTATTATTAAAAATATACTTGTAAGCACTTGTAAGCTCGAGCAAAAGAGCCAAGGCTGAAGATAAAGTCTCCAGACGCCAAAGATGTTGCTGATAGTCCTTGCTCTCCAATTTCTCTTTGTAACAACAAGATTGGACGTCCACTAGTCATTGGTTGGTTGGTTCAGATCCTTATATTGCAACAGGTCTTGGCAGTCTCCAGACTTTGGGGTCAATGTCCACATATTTCTTGTTCTCTTGTTTCTCTAATCTTCATCTTTTCATATAACTACTCGATTCTTTCTTTGCTCTCCTATGTCTTGTTCTCTTCTTCCTCGGTTCTCTCCAGGTCTATTTTCTAGCTTTCTAGAGTCGAGCTCATCACCCATCAAGCATCTTATACATGTACACCGTCGGAAGCTCAACAGATTCCCCCGTCTCCGGGTCCGTCATTGCATAATACCCCAGCGACTCCCTCCCCTCCACCCTCGCGCATGCCTCCTCCTTCTCCGGCAGCACCATGTCCTTGTAGTCCTGCCGCGCGTACCACGCCTGATTGGTCTGAACCGGCGGCGCATCCGCCGGCGGCTCGTCCGTTCCGTAGAGGCTCTGGCTCGGAGTGCGCCGCTCGCACTCCGAGCTCTTCGTGTCGAGCGCCAGCGCCGCGCTGCAAAACGGCGGCGCGGCGGCCATGGCCTCGACCTGCGCCATCGCTTTCCGCCCCAGACCACCCGACCGAATTGCCCTGTTCCCGTAGATTCCCATCATTAGCCTTTGATTCCTTTCATGTTTAGCTCCCCCCTCCCCCACCTTCTCTTCGCACGCAACGCACTTGGAAATGTATAATGACTTGATCCACAACGTCGCCGCCGGCAACCCAAACAGCACGTTCCGCGCCGGATATTCGTCAAGCGCAATGTGTCCAATCGGGATAAACGCATCGCCCGTTGCTTTCCTCGCCGTCCTTCCCACCTGCGCCGCCGTGTCCAGCAGCGACTCTCTCTCGGCCGCACACTCGGCCGTGTGCTTGACAAGCAGCACCTCTGCCGCGTCGTTGCCGTCCCCAGACGATAGCACGACCCAAAAGAGGAGCTTGTCGCCGGCGGCCACCCTTTCTCGCCAGTGCGATACCTTGTCGACATCCCAGCCGCACGCGTGCCGCTGCGTCGTCATCCGCTCAGCGTGGCTGTCGCTGGCAGGGTCCCACGGGACGAGGGCGATGCCGGCGCCGGTGGCTGCCGTGGTTGTCGCGTGGCTTCCCATGGCCGTCTGCTGGTGCTGTCAGCTTGGTGGTCTCTGCAATTCTGTCTTCAATGGTAGAGGAGGAAGCTAGATCCCTTCACTTTAACATGCAACCCGTTTATAATTTTCCAAAGTCTCACCATCGTTGAGCTACAGCGCTGGTCTGACGTCAGTTATTATGGATCTCTGTGCGTCCCCCATCAAAGGCTATGCAGTCAGCCCACAGCCTTTCCGTATACCAAACGGACTTGGAAATGTTCCCGTTTCAGTAGCACTAATCTACTTCGTCTCGGAAACTTTGTGCCTCAGTTCTCGCTCATAGCGCCGTCTGATCATCGGCTGGTGGTTGTGGAAATGCTGGGACTAAACATGTCAGGACAATCCTCTACGTAAAATGTGTATTCTTCCTCTACAAGCTTCCAGCTCGCTACTCCATGAATAACATGTCATTGATCGCCTGTCGTCTTGCTTTTCTTCTCACAAATGTACTCACTCTAGATGCTATATCACAATTGAATCATTTGCTCCAAATCCATTTCCGTTTTTACTTCCCTGGTATAAACTACCGCGCTCCTGTAAATGCCAATTATTTCTCCCACCAACGGTATACGTGCCATCAGTCAACTCCTCTCATTTAATTTATCATCAACGTGCGGAGCAACATCAGCCCGAGAACTGGAATCGTCTAGCTTCCAGTTGTCCTAGACCATCTCTGGGTGCCACGTTGCGTCGTCTGTACGAGTTTGTGAAATCTTGCAACAGAACACGCACATGTCGGAGGTTGCTGGCGTCATCCGTCGAAAGTCGCTCTTTGATCTTGGTCATCAGTCTGTTGGCCTCGACCGGGTTCACAGTACCCTCGGGCAACAACTGAATTGTCTGCGCAATCCATTCGGCGGTTTGTGCGGGAATCATCTCGAAAAGGGCCAAAAGAACACCACTGCCATCGGCAAAGCAGTCTCGTGGGAAAGTAAGCATCATGCCAGCCATGACCTGCTTGACCAGACCCAACCCATGGCTTTGCAGCATATTGAGGATCATGCCCTTGATCTGTTGTGCCGCAGCTTCTGGGAGCCCTTCGCTGCTAGCCGGGTTGTTGCCGCCGTACGACAACAGATCGCGAAGAAAGTGCAACGTTGAGACGAGCGGGTCGCGCTGCTCAAGCGTCAGCGCATAGATAGCTGCTTCAAAGATTGGAACTAGTAGTGTGGATGGGATGAGCTTTTGGGGGTAATAAAGTAGAGCATCAATCATAAGACGGAAAAAGTCGTCAATGGCGTCTGGCAAGTCTGTAGGTTGAAGTTCTGTCATGACACGAAGGAACGCGGTGGCTTGTGCCTCGAAGAAGCTGTATATGTTCTCCGTCGTTGTCTGATCCACGTTGTCACGATCCTCGGAGAATTCGCGCAGAATGGTGCCAGTTACCCACAAGAAGCATCCCTCACGAGAGGTCGTGAAGCCGCTGGCCAGCTTGTTGGCCATTTCGGGCAGCAGAGGCGCCATGGCCGTGCGGTACGACACAATCATGTTCCTCCAACAGCGGCAAATTCTCTCGCAGATGGGGGTAAAGTCCAGAAAGTTTTCGAGGACTGTCGAGAGGATAGAAAAGACTTCTTGCCAGTACTTGACAGCCGGGTTGACATCGCCAGGATTCACTGCAGGCGTGACATTTTGGACAAATACGGTGATGAGTTGGAGGTGCTCTGCTACTTGTTAGCATAAATCGAGTGGCTTTTTGAAAAGACAGCGTACCAGCCAAAGCAATTTTGCTCTCTTTATCAGTCGCCTGGTTTGCCATGGTCATCAGGCGCTGGATAAGAGGGTCACAGTACATCTTGAGCAACGTGTACGTCTGATCAGCAGGTTGCACAGCAACCACACTGGACACACCATCTGTCACCTCCTCCTTGCTCTGGTTTGGTAGTTTGTCGAGAACTTGGTCATAGAAGGTCTGAAGCTGCAGAACCTGGCCGCTTAGCAGGTCTCTACAGTCGGTGCAAAAGAACTTGATGGCCAACGCCGCAGCTCGAACAATCTCCTTGGAGTCGGCCTGAAAAGCGTTGACAATGTAGTTGAATTGGGGCTCCAGGTATTCTGGGTGAGCAGCCGTCCACTCAGTGTAACGACCAAGCACCATGATGGTGGCAAACTTGAGCTTCTCGTGGTTGGGAATCTGAACCAGCAGCGGCATAAGCTGCGGAAGAACAATCTCCTCATCTCGATCCACTATCCGTCCGAGAGCCCGCATCGCAAACAACGGAGCCTCGAGCTCTTGCCAGTTAGGCACATTGGTGTCATTGACTTGACTTGCGTGGTTCTGCATCCAGATTTGGATAGCACTGAGCACTTTGGTCAAGCATTCTGTGACGCCCATGACTTCGCAGGAGTCTTTGAGTGTGTCTCCCATCTGGTGACGGAACTCTCTAAACTTTTCCTCCTGTTCGCGGTCACCATCAAAGAGATCGCCTTCATTTCCAGAGTCCGGTCGAGGGTATTGAAGGTGCTTCAGCAGAATGTCAACAAGTTTAGAATAGACGTCTACCAATTCCAATCGGCTCTGAATGTAACGTTCAAGCACGAGATACTGCTTCAGCTCGTACCAGAAAGGAAATGTGTACTCGATGACATCTTGGTCTTTGTCTCGAGCAGCACACTCGAGTACAGCGTCGACCAACAGTCTGAAGTGGGAAGGCTGGCGGGCAATGGCAACAGCCCAGCATTCTGCGGCGGTGGCAAATACCTTTGTCAGCGCTTTCAGTGCCTCCGTATCTTCTTCCTCCACCACTATAGCGATGCGAGGCTGCAAGTTGAGGATGCGAGGAAAGAGAATCTGAATATTTTCTTGACTTTCGTCCACGTCGCGCGTTTCTCTTATCATGACGCAGAGGCACTCGGACGCTTCTTGGCTGCAATCGTCTGCAATGACACCATTGAAGACGACATCAAGCAGTGGGGAGTTGACGATGCTGCCGACAGGCACTTCTCTAAGCCACGATGTGATGCACTCCATGAGTTGCGGGTTACGAGCAGCAGCCGCTAAGATGGGGTCAGTAATGTTCAAATTTGGCTGCGACTTGGGCAATACGAACGCGAAGATTGTGAGTAGTTGATTAGCAGTTGCACAACTCTGTCTGTATTGTCCGCTAGTAACACCTTTGAGCGGTCCGCAAGATCATCTTCCTGTATCCCACACATTAATTAGACTTCAAGTTGAGAACGAACGGCATCTGGCCGATTGGACGGAGTCGGAGTCGGTTGTCGTCGAGTCGCAGTATCCACGTACAGACAAGGTAATTTTCCGGCCCTCGGTAACTTCTTCGGGGAGCACGCGCAGAAAGTCGAGGATGCAGGCGTGGCTCTCGGGGCTATCGCTAAGGGACTGAACCACAGAGGGCAAGACGTCGTTCCAATCCTTCATCTGTATGGCCAGTATTGCGAGGCAAACGCAGAGCTGCACGCGGATGGGCTTCGGTCCAACGGCAAACTCCTTGAGAAGCATGAGAATCTGGTTTCGCAAAGCGGGAAGTTCGGTCGTGGGGACTTGGGTAGCGAGGTCATAAGTAATCTGCGACTTGTGAGCCATCTTTTCTGATCATATCACATGGAAGAGGCGGGAAATACCTTCCCGCGAAGTGTGATGGCGGCAAACAGAGTTGCTTCTGGTTCAGCCTTGGACTGCAAGATGCCAATAATGGTCCCCCAGGAGGTTTTCTAAGATGGTTAGAATGTGTGACAGGCCATCAAAGGAGCAGTCAGGAACGAACAGATTTTTGAAAGCTCTCTAGGTAGGCATGTGCCTTTTTCTTTGCGTCCTGCTCCCCGCTCCGCATCGTCATGACGGCAGCCAAGACGTCGGACAGCGAGAAGCTGTCCTGCGCTCCGTTGGCAGCCATGGTTGTGGAGATCCGTGAGTCGGAGCTTGTATGAAGGCTGAACCTGGCTCGGCAGCTTGGGATCGAGACTTTATATCAGATTAGGGGCAGTGGCGCATAGGAGTGTGGTGGTGAGGTACCGCAAGTCGACTTTGCTGGAGTGGTACAGAAAACAAGAGTAGCGGGGGGCTAGTAGGCGCTGAGCAGAAACAAAGGGAATGGATGCGACAGAGCTGGTCGTCGTCTTGCAAAAATCAGGTGACAGAGGTCGGCCTCGAGAGATAATAAGTCTTGGTGTTGTGATGTCTGTCTACAGGCCAGAGTGATAAAAAGCAGAAAGCCCACCTCGACTGGCAATAATATGACATGGGGTTCATGGGCTTTGGCGGGGCAATCGCGGTTGCAGGTGGCGAGTTTTTCCGCTCCGGTCGACGTCATACGAAGAGCGCAACTGGCCACGGGAACGGCAGAAGGTTTAAAAAAAACCAACCAGGACGATTTTACGTTTGTCGACTGAAAAGTTGTTACACATGCAATTTTTCTGTCATCACCAGGTTCAGGTGCTGATGGCGCCATGTATCGCTGATGGGACTGACTGATAGGTGGGGGTGGGGGTAGATTTTCAACCAGTGTCATCCAGACATTTCTGGCAGAGAGCATGCCAAGCACAATTTGACTGTGGTTAGATGTAAAGTATCCTAAAATTTATCTCAGGCTCCCTATGTCTTTGTTTCGCCACTGCCAAGAATCAAGCTATGCAATCGTCTATCATACATGCCCATCGGGACTTGTCCATCTCCAGGCTCTAGCCACTGCTCCTTCAAAGCCAAGCCAATGAGGTGCAACGACTCGCTATGGCCGCTGTGTTCAGCAACTCTATCAAAGTATTGGTTCAAGAAGAAGTCGTAGAATCCTTTTCCATGGCCCAGACGCCGTATACCAGTCCCAACCTCAGCGTCTAAGTCAAAGGCGACGCCCGGAACCAGCATTAAATCCAGGGTAGCCGGGGAGGGGCCAAAATTGCTGGGTGAGTCGCCCAATATTCGCTCACGACCAGCAACGGCGGCATCATCGATGCTGGGAATGCCCCATTTATCGCGGCCTAGAGACTCATAATCCTGGATGCTGCGTAGTTGCACCATGTCCATGATGCGAGCGGGTGTGCCGGGCTCGGACAAGGTTGACCTGTGAAGGTAGGGCACAAAGACTTGTTTGCCGGCATCGAGAGCGTGGCGAACAATGGCGTCGGTTTGAACTTCTGCTGCTGGCATGGCAAGGTAGATGCTTATGCGTTTGGCTTCTCTGTATTGCTTTGAAGCCTGCAGGGTGTCAAAGACGGCATAACCTATCGATTAAGTTGCTTTATTAACATGGCTGAGGAAACAATGCCGGCTGTGTCTTCTTACTTTGAGCTTGAACAGCATCTTGCGAGAGACTAGCGAGACGCTTCTTGATCAATGTTCTCAGCTGCTGTTTTGCCGCAGCGACTGGTGTCGCCATGATGATTGCTGGTCAAGTTTGAGAGCAGCAAGGCAGGCAAAGCCCATGCCGCCCGTTAGTAGCGACGGAGTGGCGCGGCTTCGGCCACTAATCAATTTCGATGCTGGCCGGAAATAGTCGCTGTAAAGATGGGGGTCCACACCTTGATTGAAGCGAATTGAGCCTGATATATATTTTGAACAACCAATTACCTAAACAGTAAGCAGATCTTCTAGGTGAATCATTGAATTAGTTCTAATTTTCCGTACAGTGGCTCGTGGTTGTCAGTACTACGGTTTTAGCGCCCTTTCAGCGCCTTCCAGCGCCTCGCCGGAGTAAAGAGTCACAACGGTACGAGGGCCCAATCAACCCAACCAAAAAGAGTCAACTGTACCAGTAGTCAGAATCGACACCATTCTTTTTTAGGTTGCAGATTAAAATAGGTGCTAAGAAGTGATGTCTAATACGCCTGCCCTGATTCGTCAGACTTTGGGCTGGACCAAACGTCACCCAGCTGCGACCCTTGTCCAAGTACGCTCCTAACTGTCTAGACTGTCTCACGTTGTCCAGGACGGATATTTGTTCAATGTAACGTTTTCCAAACACAGCGGTGGCTGGATAGTCTCAAGAAATTGATGGAATGATTCAAGGAAATAGGGGTGTAAGTTTTGCGCAATGTCCACTTCCTAGTAGTACAAATTACGGAGTACTCTGGGCCATCTTGCATCTGCTATCATCGTCATTGTCTCATATACATGCGCCAAGGTAAACCAAGTATCTGGTCTCAGGCTCACATTGTAGTTACTGACAGAATATTCCCTTTCGGAAATGGTATTCCCCTAGACTGGTCAAGATCGTTATCGTTACTGGTCGCCTCTAACTATTTCCCAGAAATATACCATTTCTTTCGGTTGGCCATGTGCGATAGTCAACTAATTATAATTGGCTGTTGGCTGGATTACGTAGCATAGAAATGACAATGCGGCTGTCTCGGTTAATAAGACCCTTTACCATATTGCACCATGCTTCTGGCAGCTGGATGTACCACATTATTTAGTTGCATTGAATCGTAGGTTTGATGCCGCGAGCCGTCCCTTGCATACCTAATAAGTAGAGTTTCTGCGTGGCTTGCAGCGCTGTACCCATTTCGTCAGCGTCTGCACTGTTTCCGGCCATCAGCCATCTGCTCGTCCTGCGCCTTAGCAGCCGTTTGCTCATCTTCATCATCAACGATCCAAACGACAGCTTGGCACATGATGACTTAGACTCTGCAGCCTTGTTGGCTTTATTTTGCACCGATATTCCGAGTGAGCTCCGCAAACCCGTCATTCGCCTTGTTTGCCTGACCACTTTCGATGCCCAGCAGCCACAGGCTGTACGTATGCGAAGTACAGATAATAGCGCTAGCAAGCATCCCGCTGCACAACGTCGTCACATCTCATCAAATCGATTTCGATAGAGTCATTCCTTCGGTTGCTAGATTTGCTGCGCCATCTTGGCGAGGATTATCTCGAAACCCTGTCGTCCGCCTGGCTGAGCTGCATACGCCACGCGAGCCTGCTCCCGTCTGCTGTAGGTTGACTCGCGTCCTCTCGGCAGTCATTTGTCAAATTTCCTGCGACATCTTCTTTTGCGCAAGCAACACAGTCAGCCTCGACAGTTTGATCTTCGTCGACGCATTTTCAAGTCTTGATATCACATCTGACTCGATACAACATCCCTCCCTGTCCCTCGACCCTTCCCTTGGCTCCCAACCGCCCTGGCATTCCAGGTTTCCAACCCACTCAAACACCGGCCCACTGAGGCTAGCATTCACAACATCCCACCGTCTCCTCGTCAATCCACGCTTCTGTGGACCGTTGATGGTTACCCATTGGCTTGTCGCAGGGAGGCTACCGCGCAGTGACGGGTATCATACGGGTCCCATTCCCGCAGCTGATGCCCAAGGCGACATAGACCAGCTAACTTAGAGCTGAACTATCCCTTGCAGTCGGACGCCAATTTTCTCCTTCCAAGGCCCGCCAGCTAACTAACGAACTAGTTTGTTTAGTTCCAGTCGTCTCCCATCCAGTAAGTCGTCAGTTAACTAGCGGTGGGAAGCCCCCCTCCGACTCTTCGGCTGGCCCGCCATGAAGGACGCTCGCCGTTCGCCGCCGCCGGCCAGAGACAGTCCCGAAACCACGCTCGCCAGCGCAACCACACCACCTATAGCCCTTGTTTCGCAAAAACACTCCACGGCTATTCAAGATCGGCGTAACGTCAGCCTTGATAAAAGCGCTGCCCTTGATACCCTGGCGACCGCGACAGCTGCATTGCCACACCAGCCCACCGTCGCATCATCCCACCAGCCGCCACCGTGCCGACACCAACCGGAACCTTCGTCGTCGCCTCTTAGTGAACACGTCGATGCTCTAAACTCCCCTTCGCAACATGCTCGCAACATCTGGCCTGCAGAGTCAATAGCCGCAGCTGACCCAGATTCCGGGTCTGAGCTTGAGCTCACCGACTTTGACATGGTCAAAAAGAAGAAGTCTTTTCGCCTCGACCGGCGGCCGTCTTCGCGCCAGGACACCACGACCTATGGCGCCGTGAGCCTCTCTCCGTACCAAAGCCAGTCACCATCTGAAGCCGACTCCGAAGAATACAGACCCCGCCCCAGCTATGCTCGCGACACGAGCCGAAGCCAACGATCGGCTATATCACGGTCATCCTCCAGGGTCTCCGAGGACCTCGACGGCGCCATCCTCGTCTTCGGAGTCGAAGGCCGCTTCGGTCTCGCCGAGACGCCGCTCGTCGATACATTCAGCAACAGGAAGCCCGACGAGGATATCGATGAAGAAGAAACCTTCTCTGTCCAGGACGACACATCGACCGTTGAGGAAGAAGACGAAAACTCTCCACATGAAGCCGTTCGAGCCTCCGTACCTCCCACTGACGATACCACTTTGTCCATAAATACCCCGCGAATGTGGTGCCTGTCTGTCATTTTCTCAATCTTGGGCTCATCCACCAATCTATTCTTTTCTCTAAGATATCCCAGTGTCGCCATCACGCCCGTCATCGCCCTGCTACTCGTACACCCCCTCGGACTGTTCTGGGATGTGGCTCTCAAGCGATCTTATGATCCTGAGGAAACATTTGTTGATGGCGTACGGTGCTCAGCTGTCCCCGTCGAGAATGAGCCGCCGGCAAGACGAACAAAGACTCTTCGCTCATGGCGGCAATGGTTCGCGCAGGGCCGCTGGAATGAAAAGGAACACACCTGCGTTTACGTGAGCAGCAATGTCGCCTTTGGCTTCGCCTTCGCTACCGACGTCATCGTTGAGCAGACGCGATTTTATAACCAGTCTGCACCGATTGTGTACCAGCTCTTGCTTACTATTTCAACCCAAATCCTCGGCTACGGATTCGCAGGTATGGCCCGCCGGTTTCTCGTCCGTCCGAGCGGCATGATTTGGCCGGGAACGTTGATGTCTGCCGCCATGTTCTCGACCCTCCACAAGCAAGAAAATAAGCCCGCCAACGGCTGGACAATCAGTCGCTGGAATTTCTTCTACATTGTCTGGATAGGCGCCTTTGTGTTTTACTTCCTACCAGGGCTGCTGATGCCAGCCCTCAGTTACTTTAGTGTGATTACTTGGTTCGCACCCAAGAGCGTCGTCATTGCGAACCTATTTGGCGTTACCTCTGGCCTTGGTCTATTTCCCATGACTTTTGACTGGGCCCAAATCACATACGTCGGCTCTCCCCTACTTGTGCCGTTCTGGGCGGCCGTCAACGTGGTCGCCGGCCTCGTCATTGTCATGTGGTTTATCGCACCTCTTTGCTACTATGCGAATGTGCTATACTCGTCATACATGCCGATTCTCTCTACCGCTGTTTTCGACAACAAGGGCAAAGTCTACGACGTCAGCAGAATTCTTACATCTGACTTCTTGTTCGACCGCGAAGCCTATCGCAATTACAGCCGAGTCTTTTTGCCCGTTACTTATATGCTGAGTTACGGTGTACAGTTTGCTGGTCTTGCAGCGCTTCTCACTCATACCATGTGCTGGCATGGCCGTGACATCTGGCATACCTGGAAGCGAGCCCTCGCTGAAGCCCGCGAAGATAACAAGGCCGCCTATGAGCCCCTCTCGGGCGCGCCGACCGAAGACGGCGAGGCAGAACCAGATCCTCTATCACGCCGTGAGAGTCACGGCGACCGTTCCACGCACTCTGGCTATGACGACCTTCTTAGCCGAGAAGATATCCACAGCCGGCTCATGAAGCGCTACAAAGACGCGCCTCTGAGCTGGTACGTTCTTACGTTCCTCTCCATGACGGCCGTCGGCATCTTCATCGTCGAGTACTACCCCATCCATTTACCTTGGTACGGACTTTTGCTGGCTCTCGCCATTGGCGCGATCTTCTTCATCCCCAACGGCATCATCATGGCCGTCACCAACCAGCACAGCAGCATCTACCTCATCTGTCAGCTCATCTGCGGTGTCGTCTTCCCCGGCCGCCCCATAGCCAATATGGTATTTGTCACGTACGGCTACATCTCCTCCGCGCAGGGCATCAAATTTGCTGCCGACCTCAAGCTCGGCCACTATATGAAGATTCCGCCTCGCATCATGTTCATTGTACAGGTCGTCGCCACTTTTGTCTCGTCGGTGACGCAGATTGGCGTTCTCAACTGGATGTTTGTCAATGTCCGCGGCATCTGCACGGCCGAGGCCGTCAACGGCTTCACCTGCCCCATTGCGCGCGTCCACTTCAACGGCTCCATTCTCTGGGGCGTCGTCGGTCCCGGTGAGTTCTTTGGCCCCGGCGCCATCTACCGCGCCCTCGTCTGGTGCTTCCCGCTGGGCGCGCTGCTGCCCATCCCGCTCTGGCTCTACAGCCGCCGCCGCCGCGGCAGCATCCTCCGCAAGGTCAACCTCCCCGTCATCTTTGGCGCCATGGCCTGGATCCCTCCCGCCACCGGCCTCAACTTTTCTGTCTGGGCCCTCGTCTGCTACGTCTTCAATTACGTCATCAAGCGTCGCGCTGGTCCCTGGTGGGCCAAGTATACCATGACGCTCAGCGCCGCCCTCGACTCCGGCCTCGCCTTTGGCATCGTCGTCGTCTTCTTCGGCTTCATCTACCCAGGCTGGATGGCTAACTTTCACTGGTGGGGCACGGAGGTCTACAAGCAGGGCTGTGACTGGCAGGCCTGCTCGTACAAAACCGTGCCGGACGGGGGCCATTTTGGACCGCCCGAGTGGTGAGAGCGTCAGCCTCTGAGCGCTGACGCCTCACATGTCCACCACATCTAAGTTCACATTGCATGCATCAACACCGGAGTTTTTGGGTTCCATTTAGATTTTATCTTCCAGAATTTACCCATCAGATACGCATTTTGGAATAGAGTAACACCTTTCACAAACATAAAACACATGTTTTCATTTCGGAATAGAATACTTTGAATTTTGTATATGTCTTTTCTTCTGTCGTTGTATCTGCTCCTCCTCCTTCTTCTTCAATGAGGTAAAAGAAATGACACAGACGACACGGTAGTGAGGGATTACTATACACTGAGTTGTTGACACCTCTTCTCCCTATCCATACGAGTCAAGATGATGAAAAATATGACTCTTAAACGACGTCCTAATCTGCATGGCTCCATGTGCATCAACTACACTCTGTGCTGATTCATTATCGTCTGTTTATTGCTCCTCTTCCCAGTCTGGGTTCTATTCAGACAAGTTAGCTTCATTGCCGCAGGGAGCACACGTGGAAAACATTTTACCTTGCGCAAAATTACCAAGCCTTCGAGTGTGCTGTTCAAACTAATGTACTGTTCATCCTCGAGCTCTGCTCTCTCACCGTACGCCAAAAGGACTGGCGTGCTCTGCGTCTGCCAACCGGTAATCGTCTTGGGGCGGCCGGCCTGACCAACCACGTCGACGGCCTGGCCGACGCGCACGTTGACCTTGAGGGGCTGAAGATCTTCGTCGAGCGTCACCAAGAAGCGCGGATGCATGGCAGTGACGAGAAAGTACAGCAGGTAGTGCGAGTTGGATGTGATAAACTCCTTAGGGTCAATCATGGCCACCATGGTGGAGAGCAGACCGGCGGCGGCGACGCGGGACAGCACCTGGCGGTCAGTGTGGAAGGGGTTGATGGACATGGTGCCCTTGCCCATGTGCAGTAGGCCCTGCGCAATGCGGACCATGAAGAGGGCGTCCTGGTCACGATGATAGTAGCTGGCCAGCTGGCGGAGGAGCTGTGCCAGACGAGCGTTGTTGGTGCCGGCACCGAGCATGCCCATGGCGAAAATGGCGTTGATGGCAACTTCGGGGTCGGTGTCGTGGCTGTATCGTGACAGAGTGTCGTATACCTTCATCTGGGGGTTGCTGGGACTGATGAGACCCATGGCCAGAGGGACGGCCTTGCGGATATTGGCCTCACCATAGTGCATGAGGTGACCAAACTGGCGCAAAACCATCTCTTGACCTACATCCTCGCCCATGGCAACGAGAGCGATACCAATTACAGCGTAAGCCTGGAGAAGCTCATCGCCTTTCTTATCGTCGGACTCCTCCTTGTGCTCGTTGCAGATGTGCAGCAGCTCCTGGATCTTGAGCACGGCACCGGTACCAGCCCAGGCGCAAATCTCGGCTAGCACAGCAGTGGGCTTGGCCATAGGGTGCTCGACAGCCTTGAGAGTCTCGAGAATCACGTCGACCTCCTCCTGACGCCCGAAGAACAGCAGACCAAGACCTAGGGCCAGAAAGCGAGTCCACTTATCAGTCAGCTGGTTCTTGCGGTCATCGTCCATCAGAGTGGTGACTATGGCTTCGCTGACTTCAGGGTGAGAAGACCCAACAAAGACCATACCGCATGCCAAGGCAGCCATGGCAGAGATTTGCATGTCCTGCGAAGAATCGCTGATGATGGGTAAGAGTAGCTCCAATAGTTCCTCTTTATTCGAGCCCGCATAGGACAATCCGAGTCCCATGATGCAAGCTGTGCGAACCAGAGGGTTGGGTCCTTGAAGCTTCTCGGCATCAGCCAGTAGCGCTAGGGCAGGCTCCGACTCCACACGAACTCCAGAGTTCATAATACCAATAGCAAGCATGGCTCCCGCGGATATTTCATTTTCGCTGGAGTACGTATAACGGTCAATCTTATCGAGACCATTCTCAATATCCCACATGAGGAGAGTGCCCATAGAAGCCACCGTTGACATCATGCCATCGCCCTTGGTCTTCCAAACCCAGGTCTCTTTCTCACCCTCAACGAGCATCATCTTGTCATTGCCAAAGCCTGCATTGACGAAGGCATTGACAAAGGCGGCAGCCAAGTTGTGTCTGGCGGAATCGAGGTTGGTCATACCAGCAACGCGACTGCTTTCGAGGTGACTCTTATAGATGTCTTCTGTTGTCTTGGGCTCAAGAATGTTGAGCTCCTTAGCCAGGGATTTGAAGTACTCGGCAAGCTTCAGGTTCGATAAGCAGTTATTAAGTTCCTCATCCTCATCGCCGGGCAGCTCCAGTGCGATTCTTTGGCGAGCGATGAGGAAAGCTAGCTGCTTCTTCAGGGCAGGGTCCTCGGCCTTGACAAAATCGGAGCGGATCAGATCGTAATCGTGAAGTCGGATAGCCAGAACCATGGCACGGGCATACTGCTTGTATTCGAGGTAAATCTTGTGGGCGGTGCGCAGAAATTGCTCGTTGTCGGGATATGTGAGAAGGTTGACCATGCTGACCATGTACAGACAGACTCGGGAGTACGTGTTTTCGTCGACGTGTTTCGGGATCTGATCGATGATTTCGAGTTCACTCATGAGATCAACTGCATCCGCTTCCTGGTTACTCTGGATAAACAGAGGAACAAGGGTGAGTGCGAGATCAAGGAGATCCTTGGTTGGCTCATCGGCGGTGATGCGCTTGACGTAGACCTCACCAATTTCCAGCGCCAGGTGGCGAACGTATTCGTGGCCCCAAGAGCCAATGTCGGATGTCGGCGCAAGTAGACGAAACTTGAGGGTGTCTTGTTTGTCCTCGTCGGAAAACGTCATGCCGATGACGGACAGCACATCGGCTAGAGACGTCTTGTTGTCGCCAGCGGGCCACTCTTCATACAGATTCGTCAACGTTTCGTAGTGCGGTCTTAGAAATTTGAGAGGCTTCGGTACAGCCGTCATCGATGATGTGGAAGTCTTTATCGAAGTCTTCATGGCCTCGAGCGCTGTCTTGTAGAGCTCTTTGTTTGTTTCCTAGCAATGGTCAGCATGCGCTTTGCACATGGATGAATTGAACTCGGTGCGCACAGTTAATCGTTCCACCATCATGTCGAGCTCACCCTTGAGCTGCTGGTCTTCTTCATTGAGCTCTTCCTCGGCAGTGGCTGGATCTGCGTTAGCATCATTGTACGCGGCGCATTGTTGCAAAGGACACCATACCAGCCTTCTCGTCGGCTGCCTTCTTGCCGTTGACAACAGTGCTCTCATTCTTGGAGTCATCGACGGCCTTTTCCTTTCCTTTGTCGGCCGCTTTCGGCAGATCAGCGTCTTGGGCCATGTTGACGGCGATCTAAGTGTGGCGGGCTCTGGTTCTGAAGTTCGAGGAAGGTGTCCTGTCTAGCGATGGAAAGCGTCGGGACAGTTGCGGCAGATGGTAGTATTCGAACGAAGGCACCTGCGCAAGCGGAATTCTCGGGCGAGTTCAGGTGTTGGTAATTCAGGGTGTGAAGGGCGATGGAAGGTTATGGAGCCCTTGTCAGCAAAGCTCTTGAACTTGGCGTAACAACTGGGTATGAGCTTTGGGTTACGCGAGGCGCTGCCGCCTACAGCAGGCTGCTGGTCGCCCCAGCGCTGGAGTCACGTGTGGGCACTGCACCATGGCGGATGAATAAGCCATTAAGCCTTGATCAATCCTCTATCGATAAGCTCGGAACCTCTTTGGGCGCTGAATTTCTTTCACCCCACCAAGATGTCTACACTGTGAGCACATACCCAGGCAAGGCAAGACTGCGACTTGAAAATCCAATATTCTCTCTACACTGCCCAGACGCCATGAAGTTGGACACTAGAGCTCTGCGCCACTTGGCGGCGGAAGACTGGCGGGTTCTCACTGCTGTAAGTAGCTTTCAGTTGCGGATGCGCACTCTCGAGAGCTAATCCTGTGTCGGCAGGTCGAGCTGGGTAGTAAAAATCATGAAATTGTCCCTACAGCGCTTATCGAACGGATCGCGCGACTGCGAGGTGGTGCAAGTGGTGTCCATAAAAGCATATCTGCACTCGCCAAAGTCGGCCTCATCGCCCGTGTCAAGGAAGCCAAATACGACGGGTACCGGTTGACCTATGGTGGTCTTGACTACCTCGCCCTTCATACTCATTCGAGCAAAAAGATTGTATACAGTGTTGGCAGTAGAATTGGTGTCGGCAAGGAAAGCGACATTATGGTTGTCGCAGATCACACTGGCACGCAGCAAGTCCTCAAGATTCACCGACTTGGCCGAATCTCGTTTCGAACAGTTAAATCGAACCGCGACTACCTTAGAAACAAATCTTCAGGCTCGTGGATGTACCTGTCAAGGCTGGCTGCCATGAAGGAATACGCATTCATGCAGGCTTTACGCGAGGAAGGCTTTCCTGTCCCGGAGCCACTCGGCCAATCACGCCACACCATCGTCATGACTCTAATAGACGCACACCCTCTCCGACAAATATCTGAAGTACCCAATCCTGCAGCGCTATATTCCGAGTTGATTTCTCTTATTCTACGCTTTGCTGCGCATGGTCTGATCCATGGTGATTTCAATGAGTTTAATATCTTGATCAAAGAGAACAGAACGACAAATGAAGCCGGCGAGGAGACCGTTACCCTGGAACCAATTGTCATTGACTTTCCGCAAATGGTTTCTATGGAGCATCAGAATGCTGAAATGTATTTTGATCGCGACGTGAACTGTATCAAGAGGTTTTTCCAACGCCGCTTCCACTTTACGGGCACGCAGCCAGGGCCATTCTTCAAGGATGCCAAAAAGCGGGTTGGAAAGGGCGGCAAGACAAGGTTGGATGCAACAGTGGAGGCATCAGGGTTTTCAAAGAAGATGTTGAAAGATTTAGAAGCGGCGATCAGAGACAAAGAAGAAACAAGAAGAGACCAGAACTCGGATGATGAAGACGAAGCTGAAGAGGACGACAGCGAAACTGATGAGGATGGCTCTGGTGAAGAGTCTGGCCCTGTCGTCATTGGCGGAGTAGAAGAAATTGCGGCGGAGGAAGTCAGTGAAAGCATGGCCGAGTTAAAAGTATGACAATATTATCAAGATGATAATACACTAAAGTCGAAAGCGCAAGCGCAACTACAGATACCTTCACAAATCGCATCTACGAGACTTGCATTCAGCGACAGAGATAGATGTATTGCTTCGCCACTGCACCAATTCTCATGTACTTAGAATACAGGACATCAACAGCCGTGACAAGAAAAAAAAAGAAACAGGGTCCAGCAAGCGTATCAAACATCTGATGATAGAACATAGCGTGCTCGTCGCACGTGTAAAAGCTGTCACCAAAAAGCGGCAGATAAAATGATGCAACTACCTGGGAGCAAGACATCCGTGTATAGGGAATATATCATGTGCACATCAGCACTCCAAAGAAATCAACTGCAACATTAGAATAATTCGTCATCTGCTCAATTAGCGGGCTCCTTCTTCACGATGGTAGGCGAAATCGGCACGTTCTCTTTCTTTACAGCAGCGGCTGCGGCATGATCGGCGTGAATCGTCGTGCCCTCATCGAACTCGGAAGTAGTGGGGGTAGAGATCGCAGCGCCCGTGCTTGAGCTTGTAGCCGCCCTATAAAGAAAGTTAGAAAGACGACAAGACAGTCTGCCCAGATGCATACTCGGAAGGGCCGCGTGCGGCACCCGAGTGTCTCATAGCACTGCTGTCGCCGCTCGAGGAAGCCGACAATCCACTACGGAAATTGTTAGAGAGTGAGGAGAGCCGATGGGAGCCATATCTTACCTCCGAGACAGTGGAATGGAGCGGCGCCACTGCGACTGTTGGTTGTATAGAGTCGGGTTCAACCCAACCAGTGGGGTACCATAGGCACCGATGTTATATTCGTTGGTGCGGAATTGACGGCGCTCAGCGGTGACTCGCTTGAGCTCTTTCTGAGATGGTGTGTCGGCATAACGAATATTCATCAACAAGCCCTCTTCGCCAATGCCAACGCCGTTGAACTTTCTAATGATTTCATCACAGACGTCGCGTGTCTCAAAGCTAGGTGAAGATGTTAGCACAGGAGCTACAGACCATGTCAAACTGTAAAAACTCACCGAGCGAAACCAACGCCACGACTGTTACCCATGCTGTCTCGTAGAATCTTGCTGGAAAGAATGGTGTAACCAAGAAAGATAGTTCCAAGCTCCTGCCAGGAATTAGTAATCGGATCAAGCCAGATGGTTGAGAATTATCGTACCACTTCGGTCAGAGTCTTGGGTAGATTGGAGATGTACAAATTGGTAGACCCCTCATCGCCTTCGGCCTTGAGGCGAGAGTTGAAAGATTCCTAACAGCATGTTAGCAGCTTCTCAATCTTGAGCCCAAGGCAAACATACCCTGGCAAATCCCACTTCATATCCGAGCTTATGGAAGCCTCGAATGCACATTTCGGAATCCTCGCAGGTGAAGAACTTTGCAAATCCAAAACTGATAATCATTAGACCGAAAAATCTGGACAGAGACAGTGAAGAGCCTACCCTTTGCAAGCGCCAGTTCCGGTGTCAATAATGGCTTTTGAAGTTTCGACGGCGCCAAAACGAGATGCAAAGTGAAACAACAGCTCGTCGTCAGTGGTCGGGTGTAGGCCACGGATGTATACGTTGCGGTTGCCTGGGATTCTATTGTCGAGGCTCTGTTCGATAGACTTCATCTGATTTGCTGGAGTAAAAACGGCAGGTACAGCCTTGGGAATAGCAGGTTCCTTCTTGAGTAGTTCGTCGAGGGCGGCTTCCGAGACAGCAGAGAAAGTTGCCTTGGGAGCATCACTATGCAAAGGAGGGAGACCAATTTGCTGGGGTGAAGGGGTGGTGTAAGCAGAGCGGTCAAGACTCGCGACGCGTGGGCCGTTGTCGCGATGCGAGACGGCACCATAGAACGGAGTGGCGGGAGTCGACTCGGTAGTGGAGTACGAGCCGCGACGGTTTTCGAGGCCTGGTACATCTGATTGACCTCTTTCCAGACGATGGTGCCCGCCATTGGCACGTCCAGGAGTATAAGGCATGAGAGGAAGGGGAACGCCGACATATGGTGCAGCATAGCCACCAGGCGGCATCGAGAAGCCCTGGTAGTGTGCTTCATTGTGCCCCATACCGAGATGCTGACCAGCATTGTGCATCGGTGCAAGAACGAACTGTCCATCAGAACCCATCATGAAGGCGTGACCAGGGCCCATGGGAACAGGACCAGCACCGCTAGGCATGTTCATGCCGCCGAGACCCATGCTGGCAAATTGATTCAACAAAGTGTTGGGATCAGCTCCGTGAGCAGATATATGGGAATGGTGAGCACCACGTCCGTGGGTCGATAGATACGAAGCAGCAACTGCAGAGCTTGCGTCCATTCCGGTGTCGTGCAACGTCTGGTGGTAATAAGACATGCGATCACTAGAGACAATGACAAACGTTAGCATCCAAAGATTGTTGGATAGTTAATTGAAAAGCATTGGAATAATGGAGAACATATTTTGCAGAAGTAGAGAGACCGGAATTGCTCATGCGGGCAGAGCTGCGAAGCATACCTCGAAAGCAACAGATTTACTTGTAACAAGGCTTAATAACCGAACAGCCAGCCGCGAGATGCAGCGAAGATCTGGTTTGAGACCCAGCAGTTAGCAAAAGAACAAAACAAGCATGACCACTGCGGGCCGTAAAGCAAGATTCAAAACGACAGGCTGGAGAAGGAGAAAATCGGCAGTCAAAGAGTGTACGACAGCCAGAACAGGCTGAAACGACATGGGGGGTGAAAGCTGTCTGGGACGGCACCTTTTCCGAAAATTGGCAGGAAAGTCGTGTTTTAGCCGGAGATGCTCGAATGGAAGTGGCAGAGGCAACTGCAGAATTGGATAAGAGAGGGGAAGCTATCAAGCAAGATGAATGGGAATCTGAAATGGCGTAGAGAGTTGATTTGCGGCCAATGTTGGTGATGCTATGGAGAAGAGAGGAAGACGAATGGAAGAAGAAGATGATGAGAAGGAAGAAAAGAAGAGAGGAAGCACTGCAAGCGAGATGGCTTACCTAAATATGAAAGGGCGGCGGTGTCAAGGTAGTTGCGACGCTCGGTATTGAGGCGGCAGGCGTTAGGGATGGAAAGCAATGAAGGCTTCGCTTGCACTAAAAGGCAATGACTGCAGTGCAGAAGGAGGGCAGCAAAGACGAGAACGACAGACAGGTGCTAGCCGAAAGCTCGTGAAGCGACGAGGTGGTTATCGCTATCGTTTGCACGGCGGTTGTGAATCGGCAGTCGTGGCAGCTGCCAGGTCGTTTGGATGAGTGCTCAACGCCTGCTCAGGTAGTGAAGCTGGCTTCCCTGCAACAAACTTGAGTGACGATGGTCAGCTTTTAACACCAGCTCTATGTCAATGTTTCTTTCCACTCAATATCAATATTGCAAAAGTTTGCGCCGTACCCGTGTAACAAGCGTATCACTTATTTAGCGGGCTGCAGTCACGACGGCCAGGAGTTGGGAAGACGAACGGTACACGACGCCGCACGAACCAAATGAGATCAAAAACAAAGGTTGGAGATATAAGTCCCAGTCCGACTCGAGAAGAAAATAAATGCCTCAGAAGAAGAAGTTCGAAGGCGAAGATGAAATCACCGGCGAACGCACGATTTCAAATCCGCGTCGCCTCGCTGAATTGGGCCGTATAAAAGTGCCGCTCAGGACCAAACAAATAATAAAACAAGAAGAGATGGATACTGTTGTGCAACACAACTAATTCTAAAGATGATGAGATCGAAAGCTGTGGGATGAGCAGCTCGGCAAACGGAGCCCAGCGCTGAACACTAACACTGGATCGCGGGAGTAAGATATATAAGAAGTAACGGAACGAGCAGACGAGATGCTGAAAACTGGGTGCACAAACCAGAAAACAATGCGATCGGGGTAGACATCCCTTGTTTATACGCCGAGGTATTCTAGTTAAACGACCTGGACGACTCAAGTTAGCTGTCCAGCCACCTGTAAGTAGTGGCATAGGTGGGCAGCCCATTATCGTTCCTTTTTTTTTTGGTTCTCAGACACTCGCGATTGACCCCTTGCCAAGGTCAAGGCGCCGGCACAGCTCCCCACAGGCAGGCAAGTCAAGGTACATTTGTCTTCCGTAAGAATGCTGCGCATTGGTCCTAGGCCGATAATACGATGGATGTCTACCATCCTCGACAGACTATAGCGATGCTTGATACCTGTCTCCCCTCGAATGGTGGGCAGGCGTGGACGACTGCCGCCGGCTGCCGCCGTCGTGTCGTCTGCTTTTCTTTGGCTTGGTAAAACAAAGGGCGGAAAAAAAGACAGTCGATCAAGTACCACCATTTTCAAGCCCCATGGCATATTCCTTTGTACTTTAGCAATGAAGCAGCCTCGAGAGACCATGCTTGCTTTTGGTACCGACGTCTTCTTTCTAGATGGCATTTTGGTACGGAGTACTCTAGCACTCTAGGTGCAGCCCCCTTCACCCCGCGGCCAATCCAAAGACCTGGGCCGACCAGTGGGCCGACCACCATCCCCTCAAAAAAGCAAGCATCGTATCACCTTTCACTGGTAGAGACATTTTCGCTTTCAGAAGGCTCCTCTAATAAGCCTTGGTTAGATCTGACGAGACAGAGAGCTTTACTAAGTATTAGTGTTACAATCAGACAGTAAAAGGACAGCATCTTGCGCACCTATCATGTCGTTGGACTCGACACGTTTGCTGCGCGACCAATGGTGCGTTAAACCCAGATGCCGTATTTCCTCGAAGCCTGCAGCATGAGAGCGCTGTATGATAAGACACATAAGCTCATTCGGTTTCGCGACTTGAGGCCATGTACGGAGTACACGGTGCCCTTTGTGACACCGCAGATTTATTGCGCTTCAGGACCGACCAAGCTATAAGGGGTCTGCCACGTCCTGTGCAATTTCTGCGACCATTTCTCGTCAACTCAGAAGTTCATGTTTCGAGATTGATATAGTCCTATCTCTCCATCAAGAATGTAGAGGAGCCTGCTGTCGTCGACAACCATCAGCCAGCTCACAGCCTACATACGCGCTGTGAGGATTGTTGAATGCGAGCCATCATCCCAGCTGAGTCCGAACGCCACCCGCACTGCGGGCCGTGCCCCTTGCCTTTGCGGGGAACATCCCGTGCCCGTAAAAATTCACCATCCCGTTTGCATTTTTTCGGAAGAAGTTCACCATCTCATTTTAAATCTGGTAAAGTACGGCAACTCGTCATCACCAGGCCGCTCATGATACACCACCAACGTGATTCAACCCGACTTCTGTCTCATACATCTCTGAAAGGAGTCGACGCACTAGATTGGTGCCCAATCTAGAGTACAGGTCGCATCCGCCCATGTTTTGACTACCTATGCGAAGCATAGGTAGCGTGGAAGAAATATGGTGGGCGGGTAGAACGGCAGAGTCCTAGAGGCGGCCTCAAACCGTCTACGGATTAGATGATTACTCGTTACTCCGCAGGTGCGATGGTCCAGCCAAAAGGTAGGATCATCTGACCATCACAGGATTGACTCACATTCCAAGAATAGACGTCACGATGACCATTTCCCATTCTGCCGTGTTGAGGTGTTTTCTTCGACGAGCAGCAAATCAAAGCTCCCTTGCCAATGTTCCAGCCACCCATGGTATCGATTGTTTCCGCGCCACTGATCTCCGGAATCGGAACACGGGCGCGTTGGTTCTGAAGGGGAAAAAAAAAAAAAAAAAAACAACGTGCATGTCGGTGGATGTCACGCGAGTGGCCAGGAAAGCAGGAAGCGCATTATATGCGCCGACAGGGTTTTCAGTCAACCTTGTCCTCTATCGCATCGTCCTACGAGGTAGCTGCAGATGCAGTCACCAAAACTCGTTAATGCAAAGAAAGAAAGAAAAAAAAATTTACCATCTACTTGATATGACAGAACAATAAATACGTTTAAAACAAAACCAAGTCTATGAGCGTTCCTCATCGTGCTGTCCGTCCATCCTAAGCCCCCATTATATATGGTCGATTTAATTCTTCGAGCTCACCCAGAGGCGCGAAAAGCAGTCTAATTGTCGGAATGTCACATTTAGGACCAAACATCCTCCTAAAAAGATATTCATCAGTCAGCGCCAAAGTTTTTCAACCGAGAGACGGACAATACACAAACGTACCTGGTATTGATTGGCAGCCCTCATTGACTTGACAACCTCATCAGCCTTGGCAGGGGTAACTTTGCGGTATTCGGCGATAATTTGGGCGAGCGTAGTGTTGACCTCGCGGGCCATACGGGCGGCGTCACCGCAGACGTAGAAGAGCGCCTTTTTCTGGAGGAGCTCGTGAACATCCTCGCCCTTTTCCTTGAGGCGATGCTGCACGTAGACCTTTTTGGCCGTGTCGCGGGAAAAAGCCGTGACGAGCTCAAACTTATCGCCGAGGGCCTTTTTGTACTCAGCCCACTCGCTCTCGTAGAGGTAGTCCTCCTTTGCATTACGGCTGCCAAAGAAGAGCAGCGTTTTGCCGACCTCGGCGCCGCCCTGCGCCTGCTTGGCGCGTTCCTGGACAAACGCGCGGAACGGCGCGACACCAGTGCCGGGGCCAACCATGATGATAGGGCGGCTAGGGTCCGAGGGGAGCTTGAAGTTAGAGTGGCGGATGTGAACGGGCAGGTGGGTGCCGGTGTGGCGCGCGCGGGGGCCGGTGATCTGGTAGGTGAGGTCGTAGGCGTCCGACTTGGCGCGGTTGCTATGCTTGTCGGCCAGGGCGGCAAGAAAGTGGGTGGCAACGCCGCGGAAAGGCGCTTCCTGGGAGGGGAGCGCTTGAGTCTCGACGACGGCGGTGATGGCAACCTTCTTGGGCTGGACGAGGGACGAGGACGAGATGGAGTAGTACCGCGGCTGGAGCTTGTTGAGGCCTTCGATAAAGGCGGAGATGGGGATTTTATCCCATGTCGCACCCTCGCCAAGAACAGTCAGGAACTGGGCAATGTTGTAGAAAGAGGAGCCAGTCTTTTCATGAAAATAGTCCTTGTCGCTGCCGAGGCGTGTCATCTCCGTCTTGATCTTTTCGGTGGGCGAGAAGGGAGCGAGAGTCGAGACCATCTGGCGAGAGACGGGAGCGCAGATTTCCATGTGATAGCGGGCAATAGCATCGTAGGTGGTGGGTGTGGGAAAGGGGACCTTGGCAGTGGGTTCCAGAGCCTTGATGCTGATGACATGGTTGCGCTTGTTAGTGAGGCCGAGAGCCTTGAGAAACAGGTCAACTTGGTAGCCGGCATTGGAGGGCCAGACGGCGATGTGGTCACCGGTCTGATAGGACAAATTGGAGCCAGAGATGTCGATTTCCATGTGAATGCAGCTGCGATCCTTGGAATTGAAGAGCTCGCGCGACTCGGCGACCTCGGCGGTGTATGGGTTCTGGGCATTGTAGGGGCCTTTGGGAGTGCCCTGAAGGTAAGCCTTGTTGGGCTCACCGAGATAGACTTCCTCGGATTCAGCAGTCAGGGTATCACGGTCGACAATGGCAAAGGTAGGCTCATAAATGGCCTCGCGCTCCTCGAGACCCATGCTTTCCGCGAGCGCAGCCCACATGGGATCCTTCCAGGCAAGGAAGTCCTCTTCCATGGTACCGGCGCCGTCGTCACCTTCACCGGCGACGCCGATGCGGGTAGCGCCGAGTTTGGTAAGAGTCTCGTCGACTGCGCGAACCACCGAGTTGTAGTGCTCGTAGGTGTTGTTGCCGAGACCGAAGGCGACGTACTTGAGGTTTTCAAGGGAGCTACCGTTGGTGAAGGAGACGTCGTCGCCGCGGATGTGCTCGTAGAATTCGACAGCGTTGTCGGTAGGCTCGCCCTCACCGTAGGTGGCGAGGACGAACATGATGATCTTTTCCGAGGGGAACTCGTCGAGATTCTCGTAGTCGTAGTCCTCGAGGTCAGCCACCATGGTGTTGAGGCCGAAGCGGCTCTTGCCCTCCTTGGCGAGACGTGAGGCATAATCTTCGGCCGTTCCGGTTTGGGAGCCGTAGAAGACGATGCAGTTCTTGTTGGTCTCATCCATCTTCTCGATAAAGTTCCTAGTTCGACCCGGCTTTTGGCCAGCATTGGCCGCAAAGGAGCTAGCATAGGGGTCTTTGACGACGCCCCATAGCGTGCCCTTGGTGAAGTATGCAATGGTGCCCAGGAGAATGGCTCCCAGGACTATGAGATCAAGAGTGTCGAGATCGGCCATTGCGACGGTGCGGCAGGACAGGAGAAGCGGCGGCGGGGGAGGGACAAAAGGAGAGGAGACGGCAAGGATATATTGAGGCTATCCGAGGGCGGTGGAGCTGCTTTGTACAGCGAAAATGTGGTCCTCACAAGATCGAAGAAAGAGAAGCAAGGGGAAATGACACAAAAAAGAGACGCTGATGCGAACTCCAGGCACCGGCTAACGATTGCGCTCGACTCAGATCAAGGAGTGGAGGAGTTATGAGGACAGCAAATGTGGTTTTGTTTCTGCGGGCGTGGTCGATGATGGACTGGGATCCCGAAAGGCCAGGTGGGCTGATGGGCGAAGGAAAAAAAATGCAGGGCTCGGCCGGAACGCTAGTCCAGCAGACACCGCCGACGGCGCAATAGAAATGATCAGCGCACGTCAGTTGTAGTCATATTTAAGACACCAGTGCAATAACTGTTCAAATGGCCAGCATCGAGTATTCCCCAGATCTTGGTCCCGTGAAGAGCTCACCATGTAAGCTATTCACCTGACATAGATCTCGACAGTCAATTGGGGCTTCTTCCACTTGCTTGACCTCGAAACCAGGTTATCTATCAGTTGATTGGTAACGAACCACCTATGTATGTATCGATTATGATGTGCTCCGTACGGATACATAGTATGGATACAAGACAAGCACATCGAAGCCTATGCCGACGAGCCTTCTCCAACTATCGACTACAAACCATGCCAATCGCCATCTCTACGATGAAAGTGAAGCGACGATCCACTGTGCACAGCTCGCAAGCCTGACCGCGCATCCAGCATGTGATTGCCCTGGTTTTCTATCACCTTCTAATTGTCCAGCGCTGGCGGAATACACTAAGACAGGGTGGCGGAAGCCGCCCCATTATCGGGCCTGCGCAGGGCGAATAACCCTCGTCGCATCTGACTGTACTGCGATTCCGAGATCGAGCCGGCGTAACTGCTCATCGACCAGGTAAATGCGATGCGCTGATTAACGCGGGGGCCGCGAGCCCAGAGAGCATAAACTGCTCAATTCATCCTCTCTCCTGCGCGGCTTTACCTACCGTTGCATTACCGGTTGGCGCGGACTCGCATTTCCGAGCACTCTTCTGACGGAAACCGCATAATTCCACGGCTGAAGGCTCCGGCTAGTCTGGGATAATTGAGGGGGCCAAGGGGGCAAACCCCGCCCCAACCGCCCCAAGGCTGCCAGTATGCGAATACGGCTGTCGCATAAACTAACTGCACTGTGGAGTAATCCATAAGTACTAAAGTAATACATGCTGGCAACTAGTAACTGGGTACTCCGTACATCCCGCTGCGCCAGGCCACAAGACCATCGGACGCGGGAACTGAAAATTGTAGCCTGCTCACCCGTTCGGGGCCCGACTGTGGCCTGGAGGCCAAGCAAGTTCGGCTTTTCCGGCGGCATGTGGAAAAGCTCACACGACTTAATTACCAGATGCAGTCGTAATAGAGTGAAGATGAAAATCGCAGGCCACATGATTCTGGCTCAGTACAATTGTCGACATAGCTAGGAGTCTGTTCCGGGGCCCTCGGACTCGCAAAGGCTGGCATTCCGATCTTGGCAATTGGGTCCCGAATGTACGAACATGCGGGGGGAGAGAAACCGTGTCGGTATCTGGCCGCTCCCCTATGATTTCCGTGATGCAAAACTCGGCAGGGTGACTGGGAACTGCATTCACGGACGTAATGAATACGGCTGTCAGTAGAGGAAGGCACCTCTTTTAACGCAATCGCTCGACGTCACCATATTTGCTGGCTTGGGAATGTATACTTCAGTCGCGTCCTCAATACGTAGCGACATACAATCGAAGGACTTGACTTCCCCGGACCCAGATACAATTGCCGGTGTATCGAGGAAAAAAGCCCTCGAGCACTGCGCCGATTCCCCGTCTTCGCCTTCATTGCCAGCCACTGCAGGTTAGCCTGCTGTATGCGCGCACCAACTGCGAATGAGCTTCTCTGATCAATTTCTACGAATATCTTCCGTCATTTTTGCACTGTAAAATGTCCTCCGGCCTCGTCTCTCAAAAATTTGATGTTTCGAGAATTTGATCGTTCAAGGTCATGTGTTGCAACGCTGGCATGCCTCGCCAGTGTGATTACGTTGCGCGCTGCGGAAGCGTGGATACTAACTAAAGCTAGCCAAAACCTGTTCTTGTTTAGGCACACATCTCTCTCTCTCTCATCGATACTTTGAGAAAGTCCATCCACAAAACAAGTGACGACAGTAGCATCTTACGTTGGGCCTGACATTGATTCGATTGAGAAGGCGGATCTTGCGCTCGAAAAGTCGCCAGAGGCGCAAGAGTCGCGTTGCACCATGCACCTGATCTCCAGAGCGTTGCTCAACGGCATCATCAGCCTCTTGCTCCAATTACAGAGCAGCTTTGCGGCGCCGAATGACGGCTCTCGAATCCCCCTCCTGCTGGACGCAACACTGGACGAATTACGAGCCGGTCTTGATGCGGGCCGCTTTACCAGCGTGGAACTGACCAAAGTATACATTGCTCGCATCAACGAAGTCAACGAGGACCTCCATGCTGTCACCGAAATCAATCCTGATGCTCTGGACATCGCGGCAGAGCTGGACCGGGTCCGAGAAACGACTACAAAACCGCTGAATCCACTGCATGGAATACCAATTTTGGTAAAGAACAACATAGGGACTGCAGACAAGATGAATAATACCGCTGGATCGACTGCGCTGCTGGGGGCGAAGCTCAAAGAAGACAGCACCATAATCAAGAAGCTGCGCGAAGCCGGGGCCGTTATCCTTGGTAAGGCAAATCTTTCTCAATGGGCTGGATCTCGTAGCTTGCAGGCAAGCAATGGCTGGTCCGCACATGGTGGGCAGACCATTGGCGCTTATTATCCAGAACAAGATCCCGACGGCTCGTCGTCTGGCAGCGCCGTGGCCTCGTCTATCGGTTTGGCATGGGCATCGATTGGTACTCAAACATTAGGATCGATCTGTGATGCCTCCCACGCAAACAATATTGTGGGCATCAAGCCAACGGTAGGTTTGACTTCGAGGTTTCTCGTGATACCGCTGTCGGAGCACCAAGACAGCGTCGGACCCATGGCACGGACCGTCAAAGATGCGGCGTACTTGCTTCAAGCCATCGCTGGATTCGATAGCAAAGACAACTATACAGAGGCCGCTCCTAACCCGCCGGCGGACTATGTTGCCGCGTGTAACAAGCATGCACTCAAGGGCAAGCGGCTGGGCGTACCCAAGGACTACCAGAGCATGTATCCCTACCTCTCGGCGGACGCATCATTCGAGGCGTTCGAGTCTACGCTCCAGTTATTACGCGAGGCTGGAGCACATGTGATGGAGGACGTCGAAATGCCTGGAGTGGAACTCATGAAGGAGACTGGCAGGCTAGAAGTCATCGGTGGCGCTGACTTCTTGACGGATCTGCCCAGGTATTTGAAAGAGCTGAAGACGAACCCGAACGAGATCCACACTCTGTCCGACGTGCGCGCATTCACAGACCAATCATCCGTCGAATCAGACAAGTTTGACTTTATGATGTTCAACATGATTCTGAAGCGCAATATTAACAATACGATGCCAATTTGGTGGGAATACTACAATGAGCAATTCTACCAGGGCAATGACCTGGGACTGATAGGCGCTATTCGCAACAACAGCCTAGATGCCATCATATTGCCACCTCCTATCGCGACAGGAATAGCAGTACAAGGAGCTCCGATGATTTCTGTGCCTCTGGGTCATACCAACCAGGACACCCCCTATCATCGCAACGAGGTGGACACACTGAATGACATGGGGCCAAATCGCCCGTTTGGGTTTGGATTTGTAGGAGACTACTTCTCGGAGGAGAAACTGATTGCAATGGCATATGCGCTGGAACAGCTCACGCAGGTGCGTAAGACGATCAAGCCGCACATACAGCCCAGGACGGAGCTTGTGGACGTCGCGGTATTCAAGAGCGAGGATCTGTAGTAAGTCAAGCCGATGCTGCTCGTTACATGATGTACAGTTGTACATTGATTTACACAAGCGCGATTTTGCGCCGCGTCATTGTAATACGATCTCTGTCGGAAGCGGCCGGTCACGGAGCTCCGCCTTCCACAGACCCCCTGCAAAGATGTGGCAGGTGCAGTGACACAATTGAATGATAGTAATCTCCGATATAAAAGAGAGTTCTGAGAAACCAATCAGGACCCAAGAGATCCCTTCTTACAGTCAAGTTGAAAAAAAAAAAAAATTTAACGCTGAGGTTCTGTAGTGTGGCGCGGCTACGGCTAGAAGCTAACTGAAAATTCTTGCCCCGCGACTTGCCTGCCCACCTTTAATTCTGGTGACGTGACTCAACCTTTTTCTCTTCTCTTTTTCTCTTCTTTTCCTCTTCTGGAAGCGACCTTTCGGTTGTCTTGAATTGCGTCTATTTGGATTAATTTCATCATTTCTTTATTTCGCCTCCTTACTTTTCTCACCATCAATTCTTCTCGCTCACTATGGCCACTATCATTTTGGGCTCCCAGTGGGGTATGTCGCAATATTGTTGTTGGCAAAAAGCCCCTCATGGAGGGGCTTGGTCGCAATGACGACGAGGATATCAACAGCTAACTAAAAGATCGCGCCGCGATGAACAGGTGACGAAGGCAAAGGGAAAATCAGCGATATCCTCTGCGGCGATGCTGATCTGTGTGCTCGCGCCGCTGGCGGCCACAATGCGGGACATTCGGTTCAGTGCGTTCGCAACTCTCTCTCCCTGGCACAAACGCGCATTGAGCCTTGCTAACTATCTGGTGCGCAGTGCCAATGGAGTCTCTTACGAGTACGAAACTTTCGAAGCGACACTGACGATTTAAAATAAAAGATGCTAATTGCGCATATAGCTTCCACCTGCTGCCTTCTGGTCTCATAAGCCAGCGCTGCGTGAACCTGATTGGTTCGGGTGTTGTCTTTAACGTCAATGCCTTCTTTTCGGAATTGCAGGCGCTAGAGGACAAGGGCCTCAAGAACGTGCGCGAACGCATTTTCGTTAGCGACCGCGCTCAGGTCAACCTTGATCTGCATGCCCGTGTTGACGGTCTCGAGGAGGCTGAGCTTGGCAATCGCAAGATTGGCACGACTGGGAGAGGAATCGGGTGTAGCTATTCCAAGTTTGTCATCTGCAATCCTTATATGCCATTCATGGCCGTACTAACGACTTTTGCAGCAAAGCCGCTCGCAACGGTATCCGAGTCCATGAGATCTTCAATGAGGCGCGTTTCGAGGAGAAGCTTCGCATACTGGCGGCTGGATACAAGAAGCGCTTTGGTGATCTTCTCGTATACGACGTTGAGGAAGAGCTTAAGAAATTCCAGGAGTGGCGTGATAAGCTGGCACCCTTTTGCGTGGATGCCGTCACTTTCATGAAGACTGCTCAAGACGATGCCTCCAAAAAGATCCTGGTTGAAGGCGCCAATGCTCTAATGCTGGACGTGGACTACGGCACCTATCCTTACGTCACCAGCTCCAATACAGGTCTTGGCGGTGCCATCACCGGTCTGGCTTTGAACCCGACCAAGATCAAGGAAGTCATCGGGTATGTCGAGTTACAGCATTTGCGCCACAGCTAGTACGAGAGACAGAGGCTGATCTGACTAGTGTTGTAAAGGCGTATACGACTCGTGTCGGCGCCGGAATCTTCAAGACCGAGGATCTTGGTGAATATGGTACCAAGCTCCAAGAAATTGGCCGCGAATGGGGTGTGTCAACCGGCCGTCGCCGCCGCTGCGGCTGGCTGGATCTCGCTGTTCTCAAGTTTTCGTGCGCTGTCAACCACTACACGGCGCTGAACTTGACCAAGCTCGACATTCTCGACACTTTCCCCGTGATTCAGGTTGCTGTCGCGTACAAGGACCCTGAAACGGGTGACTTGATTGACTTCTTCCCTGCCGATCTTGACTACCTTGAGAAATGCGAGGTCGTGTACGAAGAGTTCAAGGGCTGGAATACACCCATCACCTCAGTCAAGAAGTATGAGGACTTGCCTACGGAGGCTCGAGAGTACATCGAGTACATCGAAAACTTCTTGGGCACCCCCGTCAAGTGGATCGGTACTGGACGTAAGCTTATTCGCTCGACCCTGAATGGATGGATGCCGCTAACCATTCCATAGCCAACCGCGACGATATGATTTTCCGGTAAAACATGCGACACTGGTAACTACCATTTTATTTCCTGAGTCGGGTTTGCTACATTGATTTAATGTTTCAGGCGCAAGGCCGTCAACAAAGTTTTAGACATGACATAGACATGATATAGACATGCTACACGTTGATATGGAAAAACGAGCCGGGGAGAGTAAAGCGGCGAGGCATACTGGTCTTACACAACAAACTTGTTCGCCTTGTGCTGTGTTGGCAAAAACACGGAAAGCTGGCACTCAATTTTTATACAGAAACCCCGAAAAGTCAAAGTGTCAATACACTCTTCGAGTTGTAGCATGTAATAGGTTTTTTTTTTCGAGTTTTTTAAGCTTGAAATGGATGTGGCCATGCACCGTTCGGACTTCGTTACATTTCTCTTTATCCACACACACTTGACCTCAATCGATCAGCCGCTGAAAACGTCAACCGAGTGTGTACATGCTGTCGGGTCATAACCGTTTTATAGTTTGTAGTATTTACCCCGCACCCACCCCTCATCCGTTGTTCCGCGCGATATCAAGGCTGCCTTGATCTTCTATTTGTCATGATACAAGCTGACATGGCGCGTGACTGCAGCAAAAAGGTGCCTTGTCTGAAAAAAAAAAAAAGGGCGCTGCCAATCTCGTTGCGTCGTGAACTGAAAACCGGACACGTTGAAAAAAATAGCACAACACAGATAGCTCTTGCACCGTTCCGGGACCAATAATACTGTTGTTGGTGCAACTGTCAAGAAGAGATTCCCCCGGCAGACATGTATGCTGACATTAGCAAACCACCTGCACCGCTGCCTTCGGGCCGGCTTCAGAGACGAGAGTCGGGCGTCTCGCTGCAGCCGCCGCTTACGAGACGCGGATTGGGCCCTGGTCTCATTCTTCTCACGACTGTACACGAGTATGACGAAGACAAGACTCATTGGGACGATGCGCCTACCCCAGTGATAAAATGGGCGGAAGAGGGATACGCGGTGGTTCAGATTTCTGCTGCCGCGATTGAGTCGCTCGGTGCTGAGCAAGCCTTCTCTGTGGCTATTGCCGCTCTGGGCAGCTGCGACGCTTGCCAGCCAAAGGACAAGATTGGTTTGGTGTGTAAGTCGCGAGAAGCAGACTTTATTCATTCATGTTTTGGAATGCCAACATTTGCATTAGGCTATTGCTCGTCTTTGTGGAATGCAGCTGTGCCGGGTCTGGGCAGCTTTCCCAGCATCGCCGCAGCTGTCATATACATGGATGAGCAAGACTCGACGGACCTCTTATCAGCCGCAGTACCATCGCTGAAGCATATTGTTGGAAGCGCTGCAAAGCCTAGCCTAGGAGCTGGCCCCAAGGAATATCGCTATTCCGACATCAAGGGAAGCCGGTGGTTTAGCCCCGGCCACCCAGACTTCCACTACCCGTCAGACTCCATTGCGCACACGAGAAACTTGCAGTTTTTGAAGCCAAAGATGGACGGGCCGTACTTTGACCTGGAAAGTATTTGGGAAGAGCACACGTATTATGAATTTGCCGACCGCTCAGTAGAGCACACCATGAGCACAATGGTGCAGGAGCCATACGTCAATGATGTCCCGACTGTACGCACACACACAAGGCCCCGTTATATGCAGACTTTGGAATGGAAACATGGCACTGACGATTGTTGTGCAGTTGACTGGTGGAATTGGAAGACTCAAGCTCACAGACTTTTACCGAAACAACTTCATCTTCAACAACTCGGCTGACGCGAGCCTCGAGCTTGTAAGCCGGACCCTTGGCATCGACCGCGTGATTGACGAGTTCATCTTTAAATTCACGCATGACCGCGAAATCGACTGGCTGTAAGTTCTCTCTACCCCCATGCATTTCCGTTCTTGGGGGGGGGGGGGGGG